>JAJKFI010033748.1:0-24362 GCA_029204185.1 Lerista edwardsae
CAAAGCGCAGTTAGGAACAGTGATACTGCTTCCTGGCATTCAAAAAAGATTGCAAGGAAAAGTCCCGTCTGGGCTTGCACCATCAAATAGCAGGTAGGGAATTTTGTGTTTGAACCAATCGCCCATCCCAGAAATATCCTCTTATAAAAGACAGCCAGGCTATGATTCTCCTCCACAACATGCTGACTTTCCACAGGCTGTGGGTATTGGAGATTACGGAGGCATTCAAGCGTGTAATTTCTCCCACCCGCAGTTTGAAATGGCGCAGTCCATGTGTGCATTGCATCAACCCAAAGGGCCATGTGCTAGATCCCGGTTGCTCTGAGAGTGGAATTGCCTCAGTCCTAAGGGATCAAATCTTAGATTTCAGCATGCCAACTGTGTTCTCTCGACCACCAAGTTATGCACCTGCACTTGTAATCAGACTTATCTTATTTTACAGCAAAGGAAAGGAGGCCCTACCAGGTTAACACTGCCATCAAAATCCACAGTAAGTTGGTCTTCTCAGTAGGTTTTGAATCCGATGATACATCTGCATGTGTATATGTGTGTGTGTGAAGTGCTTTGAACATTTGGAGATTGCACTGTATAAAACAAAGCTAACATCTGACATGTCTGGATAATCAGGTTTGCCTGGAGGGTGAAAGTGCGGTTGCGGAAGTGTAGCTTGGAGACAGTTTGAGCATATGCATTGGCAACCTGATCATCTATATTTAAACACTCCCACTCTCTCGTATTTTGGTGGCAGGGTCACCTATGGTGAGCAGACAGGACTTCTGTCCTTCTTCACTGTTGTGGCCCTAAAAATCCCCCAGCACATTTTTTGGTTTTGGTGTGTTTTTTAATTCTCTGGTTGGTAAGATGTCTTGAATACTGTTCTGTGGAAAGGCAAGGGATGAATGCAGATGCATAAATACATTTTTTTTCCATTTCTTGCATGCTTCTACTCTGGTGTGTTGCCACCAGTATGCACAATGAGCACATCAGAGTTAAATCAGGCAAATCTGGTTTGTGCCACGTCATCCTGGATATATTGATTTATGGTTGGACAGATGTGAAGCAAGCAAGGTTTCCTCTGGGACGTAGTCAGCTGGGGAGAACAGGAGCAGTTACAGTGTTTCACCATTGGAACACTCCTGTTGGAATGAGCTGCTTTTGCTCCCCTCCGTGTCTGATCAATGCCACCCTTGTGTTGTCAGGATGCAGACCTGGCCCGGTTGCTAAGCTCAGGCTCCTTCGGCAACCTGGAGAACCTCAGCCTGGCCTTCACCAATGTCACGAGTGCCTGCGCAGAGCATCTCATCAAACTGCCTTCTCTCAAGCAGCTGAACCTGTGGTCGACTCAGGTATGCACCTTTGCACAGCAGCGCCATGGAGGAAGGGCTTCCGCTAACTCACCCTGAGATTGTCAGATGCGTCACTGACAGATGCGTCACAAAGGGGACCCGTTAAAAGTGCATTTGGAAGCAGGCTCCTCCCTTCCCCCCCAGTTCCCTTTAAAAATTAGACACATGGGCCCCAATTTTCACAAGTTCTGCAATGTATGAGAAAATGAGAACTGCCTTCTTGAACCATTGTTGCAATGGTTCAACTCAGCCAGCATTCTGCTTTCACTTAGTCATCCAGGTGTCTCTAAGAGCTCACAAGGAGGGCATGAAGGCACCGGCCATCCCCTGTTTTCTGTCCCGATGCCTGACAGTCAGGAGAACACTCCCTCTGGGACCCAGCACTTCCCTTCAGCTATCTGGGCTGATACCCATTGATAAAAAGACCTACCCTCCGTGATTTTGTCCCACCATTTTGGAAAGCAGCCTGGGCTAGTGGCCACCATCATGTCTTGTGGGCCCATAGTTCAGCAGCTGAGGCCCCTCCTTTACATGTGGGAGATCCAGGTTCAGCCGGTGGCATCTCCAGGTAGAGCTGGGGACTAATTCTGTTTACACCCCTGGAGAACCCCTGCCGGTCAGTGTCATTGAGTGGCCCCAAGTTCTAATATGATGCGAGAGAATTGTTTTCTTTTTCTCCGAGCTGAACAGCACCACATGCTTGTGGAGAAGGTGCCCTGTCCCTGTGATTACATCAGTGGGGGGGGGGTTATGAGGAGGGGTTTCCCTTAACTTCAGCAACCACAGATCCCACCCCGAGGCCTGGTCTGAGGCAGTGCGCTAAATGTTTCTCCCCACCTGATAGTGTGCCAGCTCCCACCACTTGTCTTACTTCTGTCCCTTCAGTTGGAAAAGGAAGTGGGAAATATAGCAGAAGAGGAAATGTGGAGGAGAATAGGAGGAAGCTCTTGCGTGGCCACCTAGCGCAGTTTTGTCCATCAAGGCTGGCAGCGGTTTTCTAAAAATTGCAAATTATGATTTTCTGAGTCTTGCTATGAAGACCAATGAATTGGAGATAATAGGGGCAGAGGCGTTTCTACAGGGATGGCAAAGCTCTAAGTTTTGCAAGAAGCCTTACACTATCATGTAAATCCCTCCTTCCCTTGCTGCTGTAGCCAGTAAGCAACACCAAGATGTTGCTTTTCCCTGTGAGGATTGGCTAAAACGGTGTAGGAGAGGAGTGGTTTCCACTGCAAGGTAAGGCTTCTTGCAAAACTTAGAGCTTTGCCATCCCTGTAGAAACGCCACTGAATAGGGGCCAAACCTGGGACCTGTATACACAAAACGCTTTAAGTATACAGCCTGAATCAATAATCCAACAGCCTTGGGCAGCCTTGGGTGTTCCTACGAATAACACCATTGCTGCATGTAGCCCACTACTGACTGCATACCTGCTCACCCATGAAGTTGGCTGAGGCGGTCACCAGAGGCAGCAGATTGGCAAGATACATCCTCCTCCTCTGCATGCCTACCCACTTCCACCACCACTCCTCCTGCTCCTTGGATTTCTGACACTCGAGCCCTGACTCCACCTCTCCTCCTCTCTTCTGCTCCGCTCTTTTCAGAGATGCTCTAGCCCGCAGCTCTCTGCTCCATACTTCCTCTTCCATTCAGCTCCTTTCTGAATCCAGGGAGTAGGAGGAGACGTGGCAGAGGCAGTGCTTTGACAGATAGTGGAGGGAGTGGCATTTGCTGTAGCACCTCAGGCACCAGGTGGTCTGGGCCAGGCTGCCTGACCAACCTGCAGCTCCCCAAGGCGTCAAGCTGAGATCTCCCCGGCTCTCCCGCCTGAGATCCCCATGACGCTCTGCTCCACGTAACAGGTTGCTGTGCCTTTCCGTCTCTTGCAGTTTGGAGATGCAGGTTTGCGGCTCCTCTCGGAACACCTCACTATGCTGCAAGTGCTCAACTTGTGCGAAACTCCCGTAACCGACGCTGGGCTGCTGGCACTGAGCTGTAAGTAGCCGGATAAATGTACTGGGGCAAAGGGGAGGAAATAAATTCATGAAGAGTGTGTGATCTTTGCAAATCCATTACAGGGACTCAGTCTCAACATGACTAACCCTTTGTAGTTGGCAAAAAACATGGCAAAAGGTGTCATATGCTGTTGCTGTTTTAATGGGGACATTCAGATCCATGGGAAGGATAGTTATTCCACATGAACTAATCCAGAGTCGTCACATTGGGGCAGAAGATTTAGTCGAGAGGGTTAATGCCTCCGTTTGCCTGAAGATAAGAGCTGAAGATCTGAAGGTCGCCAGTTCCGGACAGCCGGAAGTCTCTGTGAGCGGCAGACCTCGTTAATTGCAGCTGATTAACAGCTGAGCTTCGGCTGCCTTGTGTGAGGGGGAGTTGTGCCGAAGTTCAGCCGCTTCTCTGGTGGGAGCAGGGAAGCCATTTATCAGCCAGCAAGAAGACAAACGGGTGGCCAGAAAGAAGGTCTAATCCAGAAAGATCCATCTGTGTGTGTGTAGTTCTTGAAAGATAGAACATTTCTGTAAAAATTGTAAAAACCTTCGGGTTTCTGAATAAAGTCTGCCCATGTAAACCGCCTTGAGTATAGTCATTAGAGAAATCTGGTGACCTAAGAAAGGCGGTATATAAATCCAAGTATTATTATTATTTATTATTATAACTAGCCCAGAGACTTCCAAAACCTTTCTTCTTTTGGCACACTGATCTCTATGGTCATTGCCTCTTGTGATGTCACTTCCAGCTTCTAGGAGAGTCTTCTAGGTTTTGCAGCTCTGTTTTTATTTCTAGGTCAACTGTAGTAGTGAATTGTCTGTCTCTCTTTGGGACAGCCAGCTATGGACGAGGGACAGGCTATTTGTTGCTACAGAACCCACGAGGGTTTTTCAGCAATGTTCAACCGTTGTGGCCCTCCTGCAGACCAATGTGCCGTCGCACACCAGTTGAAAAATCACTGAACTGGCTCCTCCACCCCACTTGCCTTTAAATCATCAACCACATCAGCCTTGTTGGGTTCGCTGGTCATCAGCTCGTGCACCAGGACCCACAAGCAGGCTGCACTGAGATCTAGTTTGCCCCAACAGCAGCGTCACAATGATTTTATACAGATTTTTTTTTAACAGGAGAAGCAGGAGGGAAAGAAAAGGGCAAGGATTTGTGGGCCAAGAAGTGTCATGTGTTTCATGTTGCACAAAACATTTATAAAGGTGCTTCTTTAGTTCAAACTATGGTTTTTCAATAATCTTTAAAGATTTAATTTTAAGCAAATAAGTATCCCATGTTGCCTAGACAGTCTTGCTAGAGAGTGACTTTCTGAGACTTAGGGCACAATCTAACCTGGAGTTAGGCCAGCACAGTTAGACCAGCAAAATTTGGCTGGCGCAAGCGCCACTGTAAAACATGTTTGAACCACTCTCGGAGTCAGAGAAGATGGCGCATGTCTGTGTGCCGGCTCCTCTGACTCCGAGAGTGGTCTGAACATACTTTACAGTGTCCCTTGTGCAGGCCAAACTTTGCTGGCCTGACTGTGCCGGCCTAACTCCAGGTCAGGATTGTGCCCTCAATCAGTGAGCATTTTACCCAAACATGATCTTGGGTATGCCAACTATCAGAATATTTGTTCTGGCTCTCTCCCCACCCCCGCTCCGTAACTGTTATTCCATCTGTCACCTGACAAGAGACCATATCATGGCATATATCATGACAACATATTCTTTGCTCTTTCTTAGCTATGAAAAGCCTGTGTAGCTTAAATATGAACAGCACCAAACTTTCAGCAGACACCTATGAAGATCTCAAGGTATGTCAGTTTTTCAAAACCTGCAGGGGTTGTACCTGAAGGACAGGTGTGAAAACTTTCTATTAGACTTTGACAGCCAGTGAGAACTGTATGTTCTGTGGTCAGGTCAATGTGTACAGTTAATCCTCATTAATCGCAACCACAGTATTCGCAACCAAACAAACCGGAGCAATGCAGTTCAGACCTGCCTTGGTCTCTCTGCAATTTTCTTCCCTTCTCAGGTTTGTTATTTGTAGTCGCTCCCTTGGCTTGCTGCTTTGTCCATTACTTCTCTTCCTTCTGTCCTTCAGAATCTTTTTTGGAGGGTCTTCTTTTGGAGATTCCTCCTGTGAATATTTCAGGTGAGGGCCAATTTTATTTTGACAGCTTCTCAAAGTTGTGCTACAGTTTGAGGAACCTTGGAAAACCTACCAATGATTTCTCTGTACTGTACCTTAGAGCGCAATCCTAACCTGGAGTTAGGCCAGCACAGTTTGGCTGGCACAAGGCACACCGTAAAGCATGTTTGGACCATTCTTGGAGTCAGAGAGGCCAGCACACAGGCATGAGCCATCCTCCCTGACTCAGAGAGTGGTCCAAATGTGCCTTAAGCTGGCCCTTGTGCCGAATTCTATTCAGGAATTGGTGAGATATTGCCATATAATGTGAAATCACAATAAAAGCAGCAGTCAACATTAAAAACAATATATATAAACACAATACAAAAATAGCAATAAATAAAATGTTAAAGCTCAAAAATAAGAACAGCTCAGCAGAGCCAATTAATATCAACAGTTGTAGCAACTGAAGCGGATTGTTCCCATTACATGTTGCCTGAGATGTATCCCATAATGTGGCTCCTTTGCAGTTGCTGGTGCTTCAGTGGAGAACTATAGAAATTTTTAAGCCTAGCTAGTTGCCGTCAGATTGGTCACTCTGGCATTTAACACAGTGCTCTGGAGGACAAATGGCATTATTGCATGCAAGCATGTGACCATGCTGCAAATTAAAAAAAAGAAAGAAAGAAAAACCTTGCAAATTAAGGACAGCTAACTCAAGGTAGATTCCTGAGATGGAATGCCATGGAGACTGCAAGTCAAGCCTTGTGGACAGTGCAGATTAGCCTGTGATAATTAATGATCAATTAAATAAATTGAGCTAATAGGCTAAGAGAGATGGATGAGACTGGTTGAACAAGGAGGGTGTTCTTTTCAAGGTGGCTTCCAAATCACAACTCCTTCAATAACACTACTGCCTCCTGCTGTCCATGCCTCCTTCTGCATCCTGTTTGTTGAGTTGACAAGCAGGAATGGGAGTAGAGGGAAGGAGGCAGGGAGAAGCAGCAGCCAGCACAGATTTTGCATATGTTTTGCTTGTAAAGGTTTCAGTAGCTTTTGTTCTCGTAATTTCTTCTGAACAATGTATTCTCGTTTTTTCAGCATCCCATCCTCCGGTATTTCACTTTGTATGCACCCAGTCATGCACAATAATACATGACTTAAACCTGATATCATGACAGGTCCATGTGAACTCGCTCACCTTCACACAGCTCAGATCCATAGGCAGATTGTGCCTCCATGGTCATTTTGTGCTGAAGTCCAGCTATGCCATTTCAAAGGAGTGGACTAGGGGCTCCACATGAGGCTCTTGCTCCCCTCCTTGGGTTAACCTTGCAAAGTGCACATTCCTTGAAATTAGTTCCAATCAGAAGGATGAAGGAAGTGACAACAGAGACCAGAATTATTATCTCAGCCCATTGTACTCAAAACTGAAGGATAGGAGGAGAGACTGTCCTTACAATGATTTCTACCCTGAAATGCAGCTGAACAAACTGCAGCACTCAGTTCCTTATTTTGGTCAGAGCTGCCTATGTTGCACTTCCTGAATGCCTTTCTGGATGTGACCAACTCCATTTAGTCTGACATCCTGTATCCCAAGAGACCAATGAAATGCTGCCCGAAGCGCACAGGCTCGGCAAATAGCCTTCCCCTGCTGTCCCTCCCCAACAACAGGTAGATTGGTTCTGTACAGTACATGGAGCTTCCATTCCTAACTACCACAGCTAATAACCTAAGAAGAGGCTGGCTGGATCAAGACTCTTTCTGCTCCTGCATCCAGCTTCTCACACTAGCTCACAAGATATTCCTGGGAAGTCCACCCCTGCTATTGGTCTATTTTTTGTTAAGACTCCATTTTTGGTGGGCCGCAAAACTGACAAGGCAGATTAGTCTATGTGTTAAACAACCAAGCTACTCAGGGGAAGCCCTGCTTCCCAATCACATTTATAGCCACAGAGGCTTGAGTGGCTGGTAATGCAAAACTTTTTTTTAAGGTGGGGTCCTGTTGCTAAAACGTTTGGGAACCACTGGTCTATGCCATAGATTCTATGGTGTAATATGTGACGGTGATCAGCTTCTAGAGCTAATCCCAGAATTGAAGCAATTAGCCAAAAGCAGCTTCTGCATGTTATGTCGTTGTCTGTAAAGATTCCACTGTTCCTTGCATTGGAACAAGTTCACAGAGGGGTATTAGCAGCATATTTCTGAAAATTAAGAAAAATGCAGGTGTTAAATCTCCCCCCTTTTTCTCTTTAACTAGGCTAAACTGCCCAATCTGAAGGATGTAGACGTCCGTTACACAGAAGCCTGGTGAAACCTCTCTTGCTGTGTCTCCAGCTTTTGGAAAGAAGAGAAAACAGGAAAAAAAAAGATTTTTTTGAAACGCTGAAGAAGAGAAATCAAACTTTTGGCTTCTACTTTTAGAGAGCAGCAAGTTCCAAGGACTTCGATTTTAGGAGCTGTGTTTGTGAGATAGCGGAGTGGGGATCTGTGTGTGGGAGGGGAACTGAGCATGCCCAGAACCCGCCTAATTCAGCTTCGTACTATGAAATTCAACGTCATTTAAATCGAGGGCGGGGTGGGTGTGGGGGAGGGAACCAGACAAGCAAGAGTTTGTAGCTGCAAGAGGATTAGAAATAGAGGGGAAGTCCGTGTGGTATTTCCATTTGCCTTTTTGTTTTTGTTTTTTAAAATTCCACGTGGAAAGAAAACATTTTACAAGAATACCTGTCAGTTTTTCATAGTTGTCTTCGGTTGGACCTTGGCCTGTAGGTGCTTTCCCCACTCCCATCTTTCTTGCTCTTAAGAAATTGGAAAAAAGAATCAAAGTCTGAGAAATCAAGAGAAGAAGAAGAAACGCCTGTGATTGCGCCTCTCGCTCTGTTCCGCAACGGTTATGCAACGTAGTTTTGTTGTACATACAATTTACACAATGCACCTATTTAAGACAATGGTTCACAAATAGCAGGTCTGTGACCTGCCTTTTATTTATGAATTGTTAATTCTTTTATCTTTTTGTTCTGTTTTGTTTCATTCTGTTTCACGTATAGTACCATGTAAACTAGTTTGCTGTCTCAGTGAGGTTTGGGTTTTTTTTTCCCCCCAAAAAAGAGAAAGCCCTCTCCAATAACCTGGCTTTTCAGTAATCCTTCACTGTGTTACATATCTCTGTTGAGCCACTGCCCTGCTGCATTGTCTGATCTAGAATTGTCTGAGATTTTGTTCCGAGTGGGGGAAGAGAGAGGACACTCATACATACACACACAAATGAAAAGAGGGGCAAGCAGTCAAGTAACAAGGTGAGAGTTACTCCAGATGTGATATTTTCAGTCACTTTCAAACTGGGCTGGGGTTAGGATGTTTTAGGGGTGGTAAAAAAAAATCACGCTATTTTAAAGTTTAAATTTTAATAAACTTGAGCTGTTAGCCAGACGCGTTCACTTTCCCAAGGTGTCCTTATTTGTTGTCTGTTGACGTCCATTATTTCAAAGGCACACTTCCTCTTCCACACACACTGTGCTGTGCAAGTTCTTTCATTCCTTCCTACCCACCCTGCAATTTTCACTTAGTTAAGATCATCTGACCTAATGTTTTTGGAGGATGGAGACACACCTTTCCAGATCAGCCTCTGAGCGTCGCGTGAGAACATGACCACTCTCCA
The DNA here is from genome assembly GCA_029204185.1 of Lerista edwardsae. NCBI lineage: Eukaryota > Metazoa > Chordata > Lepidosauria > Squamata > Scincidae > Lerista > Lerista edwardsae. The sequence continues at coordinate 9,136 of JAJKFI010033748.1, forward strand.
TTTACTGTATTTCCTCACCCTCCCTACGCACTTGCTCAGAAAAAATTTTTTTTTAAAACTCTTGTTTTCTTTTTTAAGTGGTTCCTTTTATTAGTATGCTTTTGTATTTTTATTTTTTCCATGATAAAGCATTCTGTGAACAGAGCGCCTCTTTTTCTTTTTTTTTCTTTTTTTACAACTTCAAATTGTGTTTCGACTGTTTAGCAAATGTTTGTTCAGTTGTTTGGCACCTCAGAAATTTAACATCCAGGCAGTGTAAATTTTATACACAATTGTATTGAATGGGAAGCAAAGCTTTTGCTAATCTGAGTATCCATGTTTGGCTTTTGTGTTTTTTTTTAAATTGTTGCTAAGTAGCTTATTTACACTTCGAGTCTCCTTCAACTCTCGTCTCCCCCAATCCCACCTTCCACTTTTATCAAAAGAAACGGTTGGTTCAAGTCTTAATCCATCTAGCGTGTCAATATTTTGTTTTTTGTTTGTTTTTTCTGCCTTATATCCCAAGCTGTACAAGACAACTCAGTGAGGGAAGAAAAAGGGAAAAGAAAAAAAAAAGATGAACTAATGCCAACATTTTATCTTAGCACTGTTGCTTTTTCTGACGGTTTACTACTGTTCTGTAGCTGTGTACAAAAAGATGTGAAATAATTTCAGGCGGAAGAAGAAGAAAAAAATAAACTGTAAGTGAATATCTTTTAGCGGCGTGCGTTGTCGTTTCTTTTACGCCGAAGTGTGCGGTTTGTGGCATGCAGGAAACGAAGATGTGACCCAGAAGAGGGATGGCGTCGGGGCTTGGAACCCTTGGGTTAGTTGCCAAGGGCCCAATCTTGATCCCTGATTTGCTTGCCAGTGGAGCAAATCGGTGGAGAGTTGCTTAGTTGCCTTTTCTACCACTGGGAGCTCATCCCCAGAGGTCAGAGGTCTTCACAAGGGAAATGAGCTCCCATTTGTGGCTGAGGCGACGAAGAGACAAGGCATCAGCTGATACTCTGCCAAGTGGATACTCTGCTCTTTGCAGTGGAAAAGCCCAGCCAAAGCTGCACTTTCAAGCAGTACCAAAAATGATTGCCCTTCTTTTCCTTGTTCTGCGCCCCCACTTTGCCTTCACCTCCTCACCTTTAGTGTAAGGCCTCCGCAGTCTGCTTCCCAGCTTCCTTCCAAACTGACTCTGCCTGCCCTGCTTGTTGGAAAGAAGAGAGCTGGGAAGAGGATTGTGGTGGTAGGAACTGGAGGGTGAGATGGGCAAAAAGAGGACCATGGTGGTGCCTTCCCTCCCACAGCTCACTGTCATTGGTGAAAGAAGACCAAGCATAAGAACATAAGAAGGGCCCTGCTGGATCAGGCCAAAGGCCCGTCTAGCCCAGCTTCCTGTATCTCACAACGGCCCACCAGATGCCCCAAGGAGCACACAAGACAACAAGATGCCTGCATATCTTGAAAATACAAAAAAGAGCTGCATAACAGGAAGAGGATTGTGGGAGTACTGGAAAAGCCTTCAGTGCAGCTGCTGCCGCCGCCACCCCCAACCGCAGTCCTCCTCTCAATCCTGCCACCATAGCAGTCCTCTGATTGGCAAGGTGATAGGCAACTGGCCAGTGGGCAGGCATGGAGCATAAGGGGCCCCTCACCAGTTCATTCCCTCCCCAGCCCTGCTGCTCCAAACAGTTTTGAACCTGATATTGATGAGAAGTTAGAAGATATTATAAACCCATGAATCATAGAAGGTACTTTGCTTAGGACCCCCTCCATCCCAGGGATGGCCCACGAGCTTGCAGGCTCATGACACAGCTTGGAAGCTAAGCAGTTCTGGTCCTGAAGGCTGTCTGGGTAGGAGGCTGCTTAAATGTGAACAGAACTAGAGTGGGGGCCAGGCCAGACTTTTTAATCTGACTCATGCCCCCATCTTCAGAACTGCAGGTAGCCTCTAAACCAGAGGTGTCAGACTCGTTCCGTACAGTGGGCCAATTAGCGTTCATGGCATCTGCTGAAGACTGAAGATGTTACTAAGTGGGAAGGGAAAGCCTGGGGCAGGCCATTAGGCCGCATTCAAGCCTCCATCCCCAAGCCACACGGCCCCAATTCGGGCCACACGGCATCCTTGGCTCTATGCCTGCTATACAGCTGGTGCAGATCTGAGGAACAGGGGAGGCTGGAGCCTCCGGAGCTCTCCAGAGCTGTGCTGGATATATAGCCCAGGCCTGCCAGCCTCACTGTCCCAGCGCAGCTTAGGATTGCGCTCTCACACTGGGAAGGTCTTGGTCACAGTTCAGTTTCTTAGCCATAATGTCACACCAGTTCTAAAACAGAGTGTGGGAGCCAGGATAGTTCCTTAAGGATTGGCAAAATTCCTTGTTTAGGGCCAGCTCATCCCTAGGCTGACTGGGCACCTGAATTGGCAAAGAGCAGGATGGGGTGAGAGAGGAAGTGTGGAGGAGCAGAAACAGGTGGCCTAGAACAATGGTATTCAAACTGTTTAGACTGGAGCCCACTTTTTAGAATGGCACTCATGTCAGGACCCAGCGGAAGTGACGTCATTAACCTGGAAGTGATGTTGTAGCAAGGAAGTGACATCATCAGGCAGGAAGTGCTGTCATTGTAACAATCAAATGATGCTCCTGAAATGCAAATTGACATTATTGGACTAAAGCAATTGTACAACCATGAAACATCCCTGACAGAAAGCAAGATTTGGACAAAATATGATGTAAAGTGATGAACTAAAAACAAAATTTGAACAAAAGCCCTTACTTGAAAATTCAAACTGTTATTCAAACTGAAAATTCAAACTCACAAAAGGAATATAACAAGCGTAAGGCCTGTAGTTTCCAAGATGGCTGCTCCCAGCTTTCTGTGACCCACTGACATCAGGCCACGACCCACAGTTTGAATAACACTGGCCTAGAACATCTATCTTTCTCTTCCAGTCATTTTTATTTGAGAATCCAGGGAGGGGAAACAAGTGCGGTAGCAAGTGTGGAAATAATTTGATATACCTCCTTAAGTGTCAGGAAGTCTTGAGCCAGCCTTGAGTACCAATTTGCTGTTTTATTTTGCATCATAGAATTTTCCCCATAGAATGAGACTTGGATCTGCATAGCTTTGCCCTGTCTCTTGGTCATGCAAGAGTGTGACATTGGAAGACCAAGATGGAATGTTGGGCCCGGGCTTTTCCATAGAGAGCAAAGGAGGCACAGGGAGTTGAATGTCAAGGAGGTGTTTGCATCAGAACAGTGAAGATGTTTATCTAAAGTCTATGGAGGACTTCAAAGTGATCATAATAATGCAATTAAAACCTGTTTCCCTTGATCATCTTTCAGCCACTAGAGACTGCAATGCTCCAGTGAGAACATGTTTACACACTGTATCTTCTTTTCTGGCTCATTTTTAAAATTTTGCTGTCTGATGCATGTCTCCAGAAATGACAATCTCATTTACAAGCATCCAAAATGTGGAGGCCCAGGCCTGTGATCCAGAAGTGCCCCATACACAGAGAGTTCCAGGATACAATTGCAAATGAAGTTTGTTTGGCACAAATTCCAAACTTCAAGCATTTGCAGTTTGACCATCATCAGACTTCACATATCAAATTCAAGTCCAAAAATACAACTTTTGTGGATGGTAATGCAATAATGCTATCATTGTTTATTTTATTAAAACTGTGGATCCAATGGCAGGTGTAGTTGGAATTATTTAGGGGAGGGGATTAGAAAATGTGGTTATCTGCAAGCAGGTTTAAGCTGGGAGCGTTTTCTCCCTAAGGAACATTTAGCTTTATTCCTTGTGTGCTCCTTAGAATGTATGCTTCTTCAGGGCAGAGAATTATCTGATCTTCCAGGAACTATGTGGTGATGTGGTTTGCTCTGCAATCTGAAGATGGTAATGTAACCAGGTTTAACTACAAACAAACCTGGTGCAGTCTAATGGCTAATCACAACTTCCCCATCTGATTCTGTCATGATCCTATAGTACAGGTGGTTGTTTCTTATGTATAAGGCAGGATCGCAGCCTAAAGCATGTTCACAGCACCCAGCAGGAGCACTGGTGCTGAGTCATCACCAGTCAGTGCTGGGCCCCAGTGGCACAAAGATGTCTGCAGAGAGTGACCAGCAGTAAGTACTACCACCAGCCACTGTAGAGTGAGGGGAAGGCAGAAGGGGAGAAGCGGAAGGGGAGAAGCGGGCCCAGGAGGGTGGTGGAAACAGCAGTAGTCTCTGCTGCTGTATCCTGTGCTCCCTTCCTGGCCAGGCAGCCCAACACAGGTCTCTTCGATTCTGCGCCCACTCAGTAGACCTGCGGAGATCCATTGCAACTGGCTGCGTTCTACCTCTAGAGACTCTGGCAGTTGCCTTGCACCCTAAGATACAGTGGTGGCCGTTTTGATGCTGCTGTTCCTCTGGGCACCGAGGCACCATAGGTATTGGCTGCAAGTCTTACTGATCAGGCTTGTGTCTGAGTAAAATAACTGTTTTCAAACAGCTCTAGGTGGCCTCGGGGGAGCCTCTCTCTCTCTCAGTCTCCGTCTTTCCCATCTGCAATATGAACATAATGAAACTAACTTCTTGTGCAGGGTTTTTTTGCAAGGGCAACATCAAGAGAATACAGGTGAAGCAAACTCAGTGCAATATGCCTGCTCCGTATGTTTAGTTGGTCTGAGCTGTAGGTGCTCTGGACAGGTAAGTTCATGGGATTTAGGCTGGGGAGGTGCTCCTCCTCAGGAAATACCCAGCACCACCACCCCAGCCCTCTCTTGAGGCACTGTGCGCCGCAGTGCACGGGCTGATCAGCCAAGCTGTCACTGCCACTTCAACATGTCCTCTATTTTTAAACCAAGTGAGAGTGAAGAAAAGTCACACATGCGGTTCACACTGCTCTCAGCCTCCAAGGCAGTGACATCAGTGTTGTTATGGTGACCAAATCTTTGCCTAAGTCTCCGTAGTGCTTGTTCGGCTGCCAAGGAAACTCATGCAGGTGACTATGTGGCCATCACCCGCTGGCACAGATTGTGGCTTTGGTGGCACAGCAGAGCAGTCTGCCAGTCCTGCCACAGCTGGGCCCTGGGCCTCGTCGTCTTCCATTTGAGGGACCGGAACCAGAAAGCCAAGCGGCACCTCTCAAAAGACTCTGAGCCCCTTTTATACTAGAATTGCACTGTTCAGGATATGGAACAAATATAAAAATAGGTTTTACCAAAAAAACCCCCAAAAAACGGTTATGGATTTCCTGGAAAGAAGCTTTTTCGGTTATTGGTTGGTTGGATGCTTGGTTATTGTATAGAAATTTACTAATTTTTCCACAAAGGGAATACAGGATGAAGAAAAGAGAGGAACTACTAGAAGGATATAGTTGTTAATTGTTTCAATACGTGCAGCTTTTTGAGAGATTTAGGGCGCAATCCCAAGCACCCTGTCGTGTCGACGCAACGTTGTTGCATCGAAGCAACATACGTTGTGCCGATGCGGGGGCACTGAGCAGCACCCCCATGTCAGCACTACGACTCTCAAACCAGAACTAGCCATAGCGCCTGCCTGGGAATGAGGGCGAAGAGCCACCCATGCGCCAGCCAAACTCAGCTGACGCAGGGGCAGCTCTGGCGGGGGAGGAGGGCTGAACTGGGTGGGGGGTGCGCATGCTGGCAGGCATGGCGGCCCAAGGAGGGGTGGGCCTGGCCTCATCCTGGGCCTCATCCCCAGGCTGTGCAGCCCCGATTTGGGCTGCGCGACCCCCTTGGATCTGTACCCACACTTTTATGGGCGCAGATCCAAGGACCACATTGGGGAGGTTCCAGCCTCCCTGAACACTGGGTACCAAATGCTGGATACAGAACTGGTCCCCACCAGCGTTGCGTTGGATTGCGCTGCCCAAGTGGGTAAAAAGTTATATGGTTTTGAAGATTAAATGTTTTTATTAGAACATCAATCGTGTCCTGGAGAGAAGAGCAATGGACTGCTAAAATGTACAGGTTACTGTTGAAATATGAGACAGAAGAGAAACAAGAATGTATGATACAATGAGCTAAAACGTTGGTCATGTGATTTTAATGGAACAATGGGAAAGTTTGTGGATTGAAAGACTGAAACTTACATTAAATGTAAATCTTAAAAGAAAATTTTTACATGTTGATGGATAGAGGGTATAGAACACCAGTTAAATTAGCAAAAATGTATAAAAATGTGTCAAATAAATGGTGGAAGTGTAAGAAATGAGATGGTAATTTAACTATATGTGGTGGACTTGCACAAAAACAAAAAGATATTGGGCTCAGATACACCAGCAGATGCAGTGGATTTTTAAGGTAAATTTCAAATGAAACCAGAAGTCTTCTTGCTGGGTATACTTGATGATCAGGTACCAAAAGACTTCGACATTTTATTTTTATATATGACATATGCGGCAAAGATACTATACGCAAAACATTGGAAAGTCCCAGAGGTACCTTCAGTTGAAGATTGGTGGATAAAATATTTGAAAAATTGACAAACTTACGACTGTGCTTAAAGAGAAGTCAGGAAAGTCATTTATGAACAACTGGAAACCACTCATTGAATTCCTGTGTGAGAGGGGAAATGTTGGTGCAATGAACCGAGAACTTCACTGAATAGGTGGTTGATTTAGACTCAAAACACTTTGCTGGGGATTAAAACAAATGATAGCGAGATTTAAAAAAATCAGAGTATTAAAGAAAAGAATAAAAGGCTGCCTAAGAGACACAATTTTTTTATTTGAGCAATTACTAATATTTTGTAGATGATGTAATAAATTTAGATGTATTTCTCCATGCTTGCTTTATATACTTTAAATTTAGTTATTTGTTTTAGATGTTGGTTTGTTTTAGTTGTTTTAATAAAAAAAATTTTTAAAAAAAGACTTTGAGCCCTTCAGAGCTGCGACACAACTTCTGACTTAAATCTTTCATTAGATAAAAGAATCAATTTGGGTTTCATCAATCTTAAAAGTGATTTCCCCATTTCCTCCATTGCATGCCCTTCGGGTATTTTAGGGGCACTTAAAACTTGTCCGGTTTTGAGGCAGGATGCCAAACGCTGACTCCGTGACCCGGAGGTGCACTTGTATTCCTCCTCCTGTTGCTCCCTAGATTTGAAAGGAAGAGGAGAATGGAATGGAAGAGGAATTGTGTAGGAGAGGAGGAGGACAGTGGTGGGCTAGCATGTCAAATCCTTCTCATCCGGGGATTGCAAAGGCACGGGGGAGCATGAGGTTGTGGGAGGGGCCAATTCTTCAGAGTTCCAGTGAGTTCAAGCTGTATGAGTAGGGTTACCAGATACAAACTGGGACAGAGTTCCTATACCTTTAATCATTGTATAGAAGAGGGATTTTGGCAGGTGCAGCTCAACAAGGAAAGGATTAAAAAGCGAACCTAGCAACTCTCCTGCCAACCTAGTAGTTCGAAAGCTCGTAAAAAATGCGAGTAGATAAATAGGTACCACTTCGGTGGGAAGGTGTGTTCCATGTGCTACGGTGTATAGTCATGCTGGCCACATGACCGTGGAAACTGTCCTCGGACAAACGCCAGCTCTATAGACTTAGAAATGGAGATGAGCACTGCCTCCTGCAGTCAGCCATGACTAGATCATTTGGCCATGGGGAAGCCTTTACCTTTTTATTAGTCAAAAAACTGCGATTTTAACAAACCACGATTTTTACATGACAGCTGTATTTTCATTTTTTGGCCCTAACATTTGATAGAATGAAACCAGAGTGTGTTTCATTATATTCTGCATTAAATTACCTTTCCAATTATATGTATTATTCATAATTACCAACATTTTCACAATTCACATTTTCACTAGTGTAAAACTCAGCTTGTTGCCCCCCTAAGCTTGTTGCCTGGTGCAATTACACACCTGCATCCCCTTAGCTATGCCTCTGTATTCAGTGTCAGTCTCAAACTAAGATCAGGACAAGTGTTGGTCCTGCCTCCTCAGGTTTAGGCAGAGTTGTGCTACATAGTGAAAATTATGCCAGATAGAAACAAGAGCTCATCTCCCTATACCTTCAATTTTCAGACTAGGCACATTGGTTTTTTATTAATGCATTTATTATTTATTTTGAAGATTCTCATCTGGCCTTTCCTTCACAGAAACAAATGCTCAAGGTGGCTAACAATGTATTATTAAAATCTATATATATAAAGGAGAACATGTGTGTGTGTGTGTGTGTGTGTGTGTGTGTTCCGCATAGGCTCCGGAATGCTTGGAGCGACGTGCACCAAACTCCGCATGCGCATGCCTTATGGCCTGGCGACAAACACTGTGGGGGTATGTCCCCCCTAGTGCCCCCAGGGGTGGGGGTGCACAGGGGGCGCCACATAAAAATGATTGAAAATGGCCGATATCGGTGTCAAATCCATAGTTTCCAGGGTCACCGAGACGAGCGGCGACACTTTCAACGCTGTTGGAGTCTGGGTTCAGCCCCAGTCAGCATGGGGGGCGAGAAGGTGTGCAAAATAAAATGTCCGTGTGTGTATGTATGTTCCAGCATAACTCTGGAATGCCTGGAGCAATTTACACCAAACTTGGTACACATATGCCTTATGATCTAGGAAAAATAATGTGGGGGTACGACACCCCTAGCACCCCTAGGGGTGGGGGTGGGAAGGGGGTGCCATGTAAAAATAATTGAAAACGCCTGATATTAGTGTTGCATCCATAGTTTTCGGGATCGCTGAGCTGATTGGTGACAGTCCCAATGACATTTAAGCGCAAGTTTAGTCGAACAGAACTCTGTAGAACCTTCTGGGAATTTTTAGAAATCATTATGCCCCGGTCTTGGACTCCACTCAAATATTTGCCATGTTACCAGGCGTAGTCGATACCATAGTAGATGCCGATGAGATCATCAATTTCCCATCAGATTTCCTAAACTCACTTGATCCGGCTGGATTGTCACCACATCGTCTTTTACTTAAAGTGGAATCTCCAATTGTTTTACTGCAGAACCTCGACCCGCCAAAACTTTGCAACGGCACAAGGCTGTGTGTCAAGAAGATGCTGGGTACTGTAATTGAAACAACTATCTTAACAGGAAAGGGAGAGGGTGAAACAGTGTTTATCCCATGGATACCACTCATTCCAATGGATCTCCCTTTTAACTTTAAGAGATTGCAATTTACAGTGAGACTTGCATTCTTGGTCACGATCAACAAGTCACAGGGGCAGTCTATTAAGTACTGCGGAGTGGGTTTGAGATCACCATGTTTCTCCCACGGACGACTTTATGTTGCTTGCTCAAGGGTGGGTTCACCCAAGAATTTATTTATTCTTGCTCCTGGAGGTGAAACTAAAAATGTTGCTTATAATCAAGTTTTGCGTTACATTAATGTTATAGTGAATTAGTAAAAGATTTTACTTTATACTTTTTATACTGCACTTATACTTTTAATGACCTGTAAACAAAATTACTTCAATTTGACACTATAGATAGAATTCATTCCTTTTCCTGTCTAATAGAAGCTTGGGATAATTTGTTACCCGGGCAACGCCGGGTAACAAAAGGCTAGTGAACAATATAAAAAATGTGAAAAAGAAAAAATATTAAAAAGGGGGCAAGGCCATTCTGGAGAAAGACAAGTAGCAAAGACAAGTACCACTATAGAGACATAGGGGATATATAATGACACATCACACAATGCTATGTCAACATTGACACCCCTCACCTTCAAAGACCAATCAATAGCTGTTTGGAGTGCAGGTATGCCCAGAGGCGTCATTCAAGCGGAACGGCCCGGTACTCCGTTCCGCTAGTTCCGCGGAGGTCCCGGGCCGCGCCGCTGCCTCGGAGGACAGGCGAGCTGCTGCTGGGCCCTCCCTCCCTTCCTTGCGTTTGGAATCACTCTAAAATGGAGCGATTCCGGCGCAGTGAGGCTTGGGAGGGCGTGGCAGCCCTCCGCCATAGGGGCGGAGGGCTGTCAATCATCCAAGCGATCCGGTAGTTGGCGCGCTCGGATGACATCACTGGGTATGCCCCTATATCCACTGATTTGATATCCACGGTTTCAGTTATCTATGGATACCATGGATACTGGGACACCTATTAAAAAGATGGAGAACATTTAACAAATCTCTTGTTGCAGCAAAACCACTGATGATCTCCTATGTTTAAAAGGCACCCCCAGTATCCACAGTTTTAGGTATCCACAGGGGGATCTGGAATGGAACTCCAGCAGATATCAGGGCATTCCTGTACTGCATCTGCCTTCCCCCACCCCCTACACACACTCCAGGGTTAAATGCTGTCCAGATTAGTTAAATGAATGAGTTGGGTTTCTACAAAATTTAATGCTGTTGCAAGTCAGCTGTCAGATTCTATCAGAAATATTGATTGCAGTATGTCTGAAGTAGCAATATTGATTACTACTTCAGAACCATCATCTGTCAGCATGTCTTGCCACACTGGGGGAAGGCACATGTTGCGCCCCTGCCTGAGGCTTACCTGTGTGCAACTGAGCCCTGGGCATGTCACGCCACGACGTTGTGATGTCATGACATTGGCTCCAGCAGCCTGTGCTCGGGCGAAATTGCCTGATTACAGGCTGCAGGAGCCCAGCCTGGCTCCAGTCTCAGGAGCCCCTGTGTGTGCCTCCCTGCCTTCCCACGTTGGGGTGGTGGGTAGGCATGCACAGGGGCTCCTGCAGCCGGTGCTTGGATGAAATTGCCTGAGCGGCAGCTCACTGCCTTCAGAGAACTCGGGGAGGCAGGGAGGCATGAGCAGAGGCTTCTGTGACTGGGAGGTTCTTATCAGAGGCAGGGCTCCCATACATCTCTCCCTGGCTTCAGTTGAAGCCATATGGAGACCGGCAGAGTTCTACATCTGAGTGGAATGCTTGCCTTCTCCAGAGCAGCAGCGTGCTGCCAGTGTCAACTGATTCTTAGGGGTGCAAATTTTTGCGCCCCTAAGAATTTTGCGCCCTGGGTGACAGCCCCCTGGCTTCCCACACGCTACTCCTTTGCCTGTCAGATCTGGTTAAATCTAAAGTATTTTGGAAAGGATTTTTTTTTGTTTAACAACTTATTAATTTGGTGTCTCATAATCATCAGGATGTGAAGGCAGATGCATCCTTCACCAACAAAGTTCATGACAACATCACAGCAATCCTTGGAACGATTCAACCTTTTGGAGGAAAGCTCTGATGCAACTCAGGTTGGTGCACGAGTTGTCGTTTTTGATGCATGTTTTTTCTGAAGCATGCGAAGTTTGATGGAACACTCATCCAAGTGGGACTCTGAACGAAATTGCCCTTTCCAAGTGACTCATAGCAGAGATGCATCAGAGGAAAATTGGAATTTCTCACCCTTGTGGCATCCTCAGCTCTGACTCATTCCACCCAAGGAGAGTTAAAGCACATAAAGAGTCATCAGAGAGAAGCAACATCACATCATAGCTAAAAATACAAGGTGAGTAAAAACGTATGAATGAAACCTTTCCACAGGTTTTGGCATTGCTCATACAATGACTATCACTCTCTTGAACCTGATCTCACAACTTGAACCTGAGAAATAGACTCTTCCATGCATTCCCAAAAGCTCTTAATTAAGGATTGCCATGTTGGCCGCATCCAAAAACCTGAGAGTTCTGATGACAGTTTTGGAACATGGTGGCTGGAAGGCTAAACGAATGCAGGCAAACAGAATGAGACTAGGTTTGGTTTGAGTTTCCACTAAAATGGAAAAGGTTGATGTCATTTTGCCTTTTCATAAGAACATAAGAAGAGCGCTGCTGGATCAGGCCAAAGGCCCATCTAGTCCAGCTTCCTGTATCTCACAGCGGCCCACCAGGTGCCCCAGGGAGGCATGAGACAACAAGATGCTTGCACCCGGTACCAGTAGCCCACCACCTTTGTAAAGAGGTTGCACAATCCATCATTGCCTATAGCCCACGATGGACCTTTCCTCCAGAAATCCGTCCAATCCCCTCTTAAAGGCATCAAGACCAGATGCCATCGCCACCTGCTGTGGCAAAGAGTTCCACAGATCCTTCTCCAGGCAGTGATTATTATGTGGATGGTTTGGAGGACTATTACACTGATACAAGCCTCCAGCTTGGGTCAGCTGGGGCTCAGGTAGGCAAGCTTGGAATCAGGTAGGAGAGAGACTTTGGCTGGAAAAGCCAAGGGTAAATAAGCCAAGGGGAACCTCAGGAGTTTCTGAGGATTGGGAAAGTGAATCATGATAGGTCTGAACAGGTGAAAGCAGGGAGGGCAAATGGGGGGGGGCTTTTGGATATGGCTAAGGGACAGTCATACCATGAATGCCTTGTTGATACCTGTTGGGACAAAAGGTAAACGTCAAGCTGAGATGGCTGAGGGATTGGCCACACTAGCATCAGGTTTTGTCTGTATGGAGGGTGGGCCCTGCAAATAAGTTTTCAGAATCCCAATTTCTCTTGATTGTAAGTACTAGCCACGGTGGCCATCTGCTTAGGGCAGTGGTTCCCAGCCTGGGGGTTGTGTTCCCTCCCAGGAAACCAGAACCATTGTATTCCCTTTTAAAGGGGGTGGCTGAAGTGGTGATGCCACGACTGAGACTGCCACTGCCACAAAGGGCTTTGTTAAGGTACCTGGGGAGGGTGGCATGGCCATCTGGAAAGGGCAAAGGGGCAGTGAACCAGCGGTGTTATGCAGCCAGAACCTGGAAGTGGATGTGATCGCTGCAGGGAGCCGTTTGGGACAGCCCGCCCGTTGCGTTCCCCAGCGTTACGCCGTTTGCGTAACCAATTACACCGCTTGCGTACGATATGCAAATGGCGTAACGCTGCAGAACGCGACGGGCAGGCTGTCGATCACCCGGATGTCCCGCCCAGCGTTCCGGCCGCATAACTCCGCTGCAGTGAACCCCTCTGCAGGCTGCCTGGCTGCCCCAAACGGCTCCCTGCAGCGATCACATCCACTTCCAGGTTTGCAATCACATAAAGTTTGGGAACCACTGGCATGGAGTTACTAGATACGAAGCATCTGGGACCAAACACCTTTAACCATTGTATGGAAGAGAGAAGTTGGGCAGGTGCAGCTTTTTAAACCCTTCCATGGCAAGCTGCACCTGCCCAAATTCCCTCTTCTATACAAGGGTTAAAGTTATAGGCACTTTGTCTCAGTTTGGATCTGGTAACCCGATCTGCCTGCCTGGGGTCACTTGGTCAGGAACAGTGATGTCATGCAGGGGGGACGCGGGGAACTCAGTTCCACTAGTTAAAATTAGGGATGACTCCGCCCACTTCACTCTCCCTCCTCCCCCCTCCCCCTTCCTCTGCAAAGAGCTTTTCTTCTTGATTGGCCAGCACTCAGAGGGTTAAAGGGAGCGACTCCAGATTCCTAGGGGGGCGAAGGCAGTGATGTCATTCAGGAGGAACGGACCAGGACCAGAACGGGCTCCGTGGCTGGTTCCAGGTTCCCGACAAGTGCCAATCAAAAGTGAGTTCCTGTTCCTAAATCATTTGAATGACACCACTGGTCAGGAAAGTGTTCTGTTTGCTAGGCGCTTTCATTTACTGAGGTGGCCCAAAAAGCATTGACTTTAGGCTTGCTTCTCTGTGGCCAAGATTCCTGCTCTGCTGAGGCAGATAATTTTAATGCACAAACTCTGGCCATTTCACGCACCTTGAAAAATGGAGCCAAATTGGCCTCAAAGGAATCTGGGCAGCTGTGACTACAATGTCCCCAATTGCCACAAGGTGGCTCTCTCACTCCACATGATTCCAGGAGCCAGTTTCCTCCACCTCTTTCTAGAGTTTGCAAAATACTTTCCAGGTTTCCATCATTGTTAAGAGGATCTCAGTTTGATTTTAATTTGTGTTCCTCAAAGAACATGTTTCCTTGCAAGGATATGTGCTTCCAAATAGTGAAATGTATTTCAAGGCATACACAACAAAACAATGTTAGGGGATCTGACTCCGTCTATTCAAAAATAAAATTCAATTGGTGTCCATTCTTGGTGGGTAAAAGCAGGTCACCAGAATCTGCCTCCAATTCATGACTGAAAAGATCTGCGAGACAATTTCTGGAAACTGACATTGTTTACAACAGTGACTGCGACTGACTGGTCACTGTTCAGTTTCAATAACTCTGTGGTAGACAGTTTCAGTGATGTCATGCAGGGGGAACGAGGGGGAACTCAGTTCCATTAGTTAAAATTAGGGCTGACTCCGCCCACTTCACTCTCCCTCCTCCCCCCTCCCAATGCAAAGAGCTTTTCTTCTTGGTTGGCCGGCACTCAGAGGGTTAAAGGCAGTGATGTCATTCAGGGGGAAAGGACCAGAATGGATCCTAACGGGCTCCGTGGCTGGTTCCGGGTTCCCGACAAATGCCAATCAAAAGTGAGTTCCTGTTCCTAAATCATTTGAATGACACCACTGGACAGTTTCCTGCTGAACCACACATTGATACTGCTGGAGTTTGTGCTCCGAAGAGAAATTCCGTTCTGAAAGAGGGATAACACCTTTTAGCTTTTCTAGGTGCGCCATTGGTGCATATATGCCTGCACTGGTTTCCATGGTGGTCGCAGGCTCTGAATTACACTTTCTCTCCAGCCGCTTGCCTAAGGGGAGCACGTTGTTATGGATGCTTCTCTAATTCCAAGCTTCTATTTACCTCTCTAACCAAAACCAAGATGTAACAAACGTGGTAACCCTTATGTAGGCAGGATAGCGAGGGGTAAACCTCAGCTAGAGGGCTGGAGGGTGGAGTTAATCACCCCTCCAATTAGGAGACCACAGCTAGATGACTCCTGCAGTTAGTTAGGCCTGTTGCCTGTGTTCAGAGAGTGTTTGTTCTGTTGCTGTTATAATAAAATGCTCAAGCTGTACCTGCCTTGCGTGAGTTGAGTCTGCAAAGAACCCAGTATTTTCCAGCAACTTTCAGCAAAATGGCATGAAAAATAAATACACATGGAAGATGTTTCCACTATACTCTCAAATGTGATCAGCCGTGAGAGATTTTGTGCTGAATTGCCCTTTGACAAAAATATCTTGGGGAATCTTGGGGAAAGATGGTTGTTTGGTTTGTTTACTGGACACAGCTTCTGGGCATAGCTCCCCACTGACGGTTACAAACGTGGGCCATCATCTTACCTAAGGGCTACCTGTAGCCCATGTGAGATTAAGGCAGCGATGGGATCTCTACAAATGATCCGGGGGAACGCTGGGCGGGACTTACGCGGGGCTTCCGCGTGATTGGCTGCCTGTCCGTAGCGTTCCACAGCGGTCCTGGCCTCGGGGGG
>JAJKFI010033748.1:24762-45096 GCA_029204185.1 Lerista edwardsae
ATATATATATATATACACACACACACACACACACACACACACACACACACACACACACACACATTACAAGCATTTTTATAACCCCCCTCCTCTTCTTCCCCAAGTTCCTGCTTGGTTGGAAATTATATCTTAGGGGCTGGGGCATGAGCTGCTCTGGGCTAATTGGGCTTTGAAAATGCCGTGACAATTTCGATAAGGGAGGAGGCTCTGCTAGCAAGAGCCAGTTCCTTATCTATTGTGCAGGGCCAGCAGCCCTGAATTGTGAATGTCAGCAACATTGAATTGAGAACATTACAAGTAATGTTTTCACATTACATTGTGAAAACAATGAAAGCAAAGATGGAAAACAGTTACATATTTCCGCAGCCATAGACAAGTCACTTTAAACAAAAGACTTAAGATGGCTGCACTTTGGTAAGTTGGCAACTGTTCTCATCCAGGGCTGCTGGCCCTGCACAATAGATAAGGAACTGGCTC
Source organism: Lerista edwardsae (assembly GCA_029204185.1). Classification (NCBI taxonomy): domain Eukaryota; kingdom Metazoa; phylum Chordata; class Lepidosauria; order Squamata; family Scincidae; genus Lerista; species Lerista edwardsae. The sequence goes on from JAJKFI010033748.1 coordinate 25,240, forward strand.
TTGCTAGCAGAGCCTCCTCCCTTATTGAAATTGTCACGGCATTTTCAAAGCCCAATTAGCTCAGAGCATCTCATGCCCCAGCCCCTATGATATAATTTCCAACCAAGCAGGAACTTGGGGAAGAAGAGGAGGGGGGTTATAAAAATGCTTGTAATGTATATATTTTTTGCCTTTTCCTTGTGAATTGGTCCGCCTGCGCAGGTGTAAATAAACATGATCCTCATACTCTCTCATCTGGTTTGCCTTTTTAAATGCAATCCCCACAATAGAAACTATTCTAGGCTGATTTTCGGTAACACAAAACACATGAGCCTCTTGGAGCACCTGATAGTCTTGCCCGCTCAGCAGAAACCTCATTTCAGAAACCACTCCTTTAATTGATAAGATTTTTTTTATTACCTGGAATTGCTACATGGCTTCAGGCAAGCCCAGTCTCCTCCTCCGGCCTGAATTTCTTTAAACATGATGACTCGGCAATACTCAGACGTCATATACCCTGTTATTGAAATGCCCCACGTCATGTTTGATGACTACTAGCTTCTTTATTGCTGAGGAAAGCCTGGCCAGGCCTGGCCCTGATGGCATCTGAGAAACAAGATGGGATAGGTGAACTTGGCTTCCCCCGTAACTGAAATGAAATTTACTGTTGCTTCATCTTTATACGTTTCCGTGAGATAATCTCTGTTTGCTGAACAATGACTTCATGCAGAGCTGCCTGCAAAGAATTTTGGGCAATGGCTTGGACGGAGGGAGCTGGCTGCTAATTTCTGTGGTTTGAATGAATGGTTCCCTGGTGGCTGCCTCTGAATCGCCAAAGCAATTATCGCTGCATTTGGGGCTCAAAACACAGCACAGCAATTCCAAGTGAGCGTTTGCCTAGCCCATCGCCCTAGTCAACATATGTTTTTCCACAAAAGGAAATGGGCCGTTAAACATCCTTTATTTTAAAAAGTTCACCAGGAATTGATATGGAGTAAACTTTTCAAAAGAAGGCAAATAGTCATTTTGAGTGGGGAGTCAGTGTGGTGGCCAGAATTAAGACATATTTTCCTAGGAATAGGCTCCAGTGAATACAGTGGAACTTGCATCTCTGTAGACATACTTAAGATTGAAGCAAGTCTGGTTATGATTGTGTATGATTTTTGGTTTAGTTCCATCCCTAGACCATGCACCCAATTATTTTTATTCATTAACCAACCCGTTGCACAGAAGAGCCTTTACGTTAGCTCGTTGTAACATTTTCCCCTCGGCAGTCCATGCTGGCCGATTTCTTAATATCCCGTGGGATAAAAGGCTCTGTTTCTTTTGTCGTGGGTCTCCTGATTCTCTGTTTCACATTCTTTTTTTTTGTCCAGCTCACCTTGATATCCGTAATCATTATTTTGCACCTTGGATACCACCTGATTTCATTCCTTCTGATGTTACTCTTTCTGAGTTTATGAGTGATGTTTGTGATTCTTTGACTGCGGTTGTTGCTGGCTATTTATCTGAGATTCTCAAAGTTACCTTGTCATATTCATATTAATTCTTGTATTCTGTCCCTATACTGCTGTGGTTGTTCTATGTGTTTTGTTATGCCAATAAAGGTTCTAGAAGTAAAAAGAAGATTACACTGCTAAATCATCACACATGTTCGGCCCTTCGGAGAAACCTTTGATTCATCCATCTGAATTTTCCGATGCAGACTAAACTAAAGTTCTTTTCAGATGTTATCAGAAAATGCAGTGGGAAAGAAGAGCGGGATTGGGCTGACCCATCCATGAGGCCAACTGATGTAGCTGCCTCAGGCAACAGATTGGCAGGGGGCAGCCACTTGCCCCCACAAGGACGAGCAGGCCCCTGCCCATCGCCTCGTAAGGGTGGGGGCGGGAGCATTTGGCATAGTGTCTGAAGCACCAGGGGGCTCAGGCTGCCAAGTGGAATCACAGATACCGCGTCTCTGTGTGTACCGCTGCCAACAAAGCTATTCATGGAGTCCTATCCCCTCATATGGAATCCCCACAGGTCCTTTTAAATTGTTTTTTCAGGCTTCCTTTCAGTTGTCACCTGAACATTAATCAATCAATCAATCAATCACTAGTATTTATATACCGCTTTTCAACACAAAGTTCACAAAGCGGTTTACAGGCAAATAATAACATTAAAGTTAAATGGCTCCCTGTCCCAAAAGGGCTCACAATCTAAAAGAATGGAGAACACCACCAGCAACAGCCACGAGAAAGACACTGTGCTGGGGTGAAGAGGGACAATTGCTCTCCCCCTGCTAAATATAAGAGGATGCCACTTGAAAAAGTGCCTCTTGCCCAGTTAGCAGGGGTTAAATTAATGCTGATTTTGTGGAAACCCCAGGCTAATCCCAGAGGTTGACATCCCTATCCACATGTTCAGGATAAGTCTGAAAGATGGCCCATGCAACCAGCTATCTATAAGGAGGCCTTTCTCCTGTGTCATTGGGTACTCTGATTTTTCACCTTTCCTGACGGCCTGGGAGGAAGCCCTTTGTGCATACAGCTGGATGCACTGGAGACTTTGACAGACTTTATAGCAGATGCATCTGGGACTTTTCATTTCACAATCTCTGCTGCCCTCGTCTGGAAAGAGAGGGAGAAGCTGGCAAAATTCCTCTTTGCACTGCTGAAACTACCAAGCGCATATTGCGTGTTTCCAGGGAAGACACTCCTTTCCCTGTACGGAAACTGACTGCAGGGAATCCTGGGCAATAATTTTCTTGCGGCAGGCTGTATCTGAGCAATCACTGGGGGAGGACCATATGAGGCTGTCTTTGAGGTGTCCTGGGTGCTGGCTGTGGCACAATGGATGGGAATGAGGTGCACACCCTCTGCCTGGCAGTGCCCAGGCTGCGGAATTTCCCGTCAAGAGGTGACTCAGCTTCCCTCATCCCTAATGGTCTTCTGGCACCTTTGAAAGCTGTCTTTGTTTGGGCAAACGTTTGGCTTCCCTTCTAAGTGCTTGATGTGAGGTATAATTTTTGTTTCATAGTGTGGCGCTGCCTCCCTTTTGCTTTATTGTTTTGATATGGGGATAAGCATCATCTATTTTTTTTATTTCAAACAAATAATACACCTAACATATACATAATACAAAATGACACATAACACACACATAACACTACCCAACTTGAAATTTTTTTTACACATACTAATTTCCCCTTGTCAGGATCTCCCCAGAGCCCTGCCAGGGTGACAAGGAGGCCCACAGCTCGTGGGCAGGCGCCCATCTCACAGCCTGACGTGGTCTCTGGGGGCACGGAGGAGAGGCACTCACTCTGCCGGGTGAGGAGCTCCACCAGCAAGGCTGTTGCCGGGAAGGCTCTGCCCTTGGGGCCGACGTAGGACACACGTCCGGCGCCAGCTGTGCACCCAGCCAGGCTTGTGCAGCTGGTGAAACAGGCACAGGGTGCCGCCGCTCGCTGCCGAACCACAGCCTGAGCTGTGAGGCAGGCAGGCAGGCTGGGGGAGTGGGGAATGAGCCACAGCTGGCACTGTACAGTAGCTCCAGCTGAGAGGGAGGTGGAGGGCAGGGTTGATGAGGGAGGAAGGGGGTGGGACAAGGCCAAGGGAGGTGGCCTGTGATAAGGGTCAGCGAGGCTTAGACAGATGCTGGCAGGCCTCTGACTAACAGACCCCACAAAAGGAGCAGGATCCAGGGTATGTCAACCCCATGTCCTCTTTTGCTGACCAACTGAGGCCCAACCCAGTGTAAATCAGGGCCTCAGCCTACCTACCTCCAGGCTTGCCTGGCCTTTGCAGGCCTAGGTTCTGCTGGGGCGGCATCCGCCTCCACGGGGTACGGAAACCTCTAAATTAACGCAAGTGTGGAGCAATTTCATCAAATATCTTAAGCATCTAATCCCATCTTCATAGTACTTAATACCCATCTCTGTCAGCCATTCTTTTATCTTTCTTTTTTATCCTTTTATCCATCCTCTCTCCTTTTAATTTGTTAAATTATCTTTATTCTTCAAATCCACAAGTCATGTTATTTTTTTCTATCTCTTGCAGAAAGATAAACTTTCTTCCAATGAGTGGCTTCCAGTTATTCATAAATGTATTTCCTGGCTTCTCCTTAATCAAAGCCATTAATTTGTTCATGGATCTGCTAAACCTTTGTCCATTTAGAGATACTTATCCCTGGTGAACAAGGAACCCTGTGAGTCAGGCTATTCTGAAAATCAGTGTGAGTTGTGTTTGCACAAGGAGACTCAGGGCGCAATCCTAACCTGGAGTTTGGCCGGCACAGTTAGGCCAGCAAAATTTGGCTGGCACAAGGGACACCGTAAACTATGTTTGGACCACTCTCAGAATCAAAGAGGCCAGCACATTGATGTGTGCCATTCTCCCTGACTCCAAGAGTGGTCCAAATGCGTTTTACGGCAGTCTTTCTGCTGGCTAAACTTTGCCAGCCTAACTCCAGGTGACACCCTGCACCCTCAGAGTGTGAGTTAGGCTGGCATAAACTAAGCCAGCAAAGTTTTGCCAGCATAAGGGCCACCATAAAGCGTTTTTGGACTACTCTCGGAGTCAGGGAAGATGGCTCACATCTGTGTGCTGGCCTCTCTGACACCAAGAGTGGTCCAAACATACTTTACGGTGTCCTTTGTGCTGGCCAAACTTTGCTGGCTTAGTTTATGCCGGCCTAACTCAGTTTAGGATTGCGCCCTCAGATTCAAATTCCCCTCTTTGGGCTGGTACTTGCTTCTTTTCCCACTCTCAGCTTAATATACCTCAGAAGGTTATTATGAATTTACAGTGGATGTGTCCTTGAGTAGCTTGAAAGAATAGTAAAATGGGAATTTACTAAATAGTGAAAAGGAGCCCTCAATTTGCCTCATGGCTGAGCAGAGATTTCATCCTGGCTCTTCTCTGGCTGAATTCCAGGACTCCAATCACTATCCCACCCCTGCTTGCATTTGAAATGTAATCTATGAATTGATTCAGTAGGTATACCTGCACAGGGGTTTTTAAATGGATTTCACATGCAATGGCTGTGAGAGGCCATGCTTGTTTGTTACCTGGGCCAGCTCATGTGGAGGAGAGCAGACTGGGGAGGTAGAAGATCTCTGAAGAAGAAGGGAACAGACTGCAAGAGGAAGTGTGGAGAGAGGTGGGTGACATAATCTTTGAAAAGGAACAGGGGAAGAGGAAGTCTAGAGGAGGGGAGAGTGGTGGGTAAGAGCATTGCAGACACAATTTTTTATGAATTAATAAATGCCACTGCATACAACCAAAAAACCCCAGCTACAACCACAGCCACAGGAAATGGCCACAAACTAGATCCAAGTTGAACAGCCAAGGAATCTCACAAACCTACCTTGTAAACATGGGGAGGAGGCTCTCCAATGCAACTCAATTCAACTCCAAGTTAATACAGTCCTGCTCATATTATTTGTTGAGCTTTTCTGACAAGATTAAGATGAAGATGGTATGCTTAGAAATATAGCACAAACTAGAACAGGGCAGAAGAGCCTTCAGGGGGAGTTTTTAGACAAGCCATCCCATTCAACTGTTTACTTTTTTGATTTGAAAAACAGATGTGTGGGCATTCTGGTTTGAGGCCAGACGATGGCAGCAGATCAGAGAGAGCTGCATAGTTCCTGGCTGAAGGTGTCTGTATCGCCTTGTTCAAGGGAGGTCTTGCCACTGCCCTCAGTCAATATTTTCTCAGCCCTGCGGAGGTGTAAGGCAACATTTCTTAGAGACTGAATCCCCAGTCTGAGCTCAATGAGAGAGCTGGGGTGGGGCGATGTAATAGTGGGGGCATGCCATCATTCTCCGGATCAAAAACTCGAAGGGGGTCTTGAAATGAGGAAACAAATTAGAGAGACATAAAAGAGGGACAGGGTTGTAATCATGGGGGACTTCAATTATCCTCATATTTGACTGGGTCAAACTCGTGCTCTGATCGAGAAAGAGAAACTGGAGTTCTTGGCGTGCTAAATGACTGTGTCTTAGAGCCGCTAGCCGTGCTATAAACTGTCCCCACCAGAGGACAGGTGACATTGGATTTAATATTGTGTGGTACTTAGGGCCTGGTTAGGGATGTCAATGTTACTGAGCCGTTGGGGAATAGTGACCATGTTGCAATCAGTTTTGCCATGCATGTCGGGATTAGAGTGCCAAGCAAATCTGACATGAAAACCCTTGACTTCTGAAGGACAGATTTCTCTCAATTGAGGAGGCTAGTTAGGAAGAAATTGAAAGGGAAGGTAAAAAGAGTCCAGTCCCTCCAGGCTGCGTGGAGGCTGTTTAAAGCAACCACAGTAGAGGTCCAGCGGGAGTATATACCGCGTAAAAAGAAGGGCTCGACTAGGTCCAGGAGGGTGCCTCCATGGCTACAAGGAAGGTTAGAGAAGTTGTAAATGGCAAGGAAGCTTCCTTCTGTAGTTGGAAGTCTTGCACTAGTGAGGGGAATAAAAAGAAACACAAACTCCGGCAAAAGAAATGCAAGAAGGTGATATGGGGTGCCAAGAAAGACTTTGAGGAACAAATTACCAGCAACATAAAGGGGACCAATAAAAGCTTCTTCAAATATGTTAGCAGCAGAAAACCTGCCAGGGAGGTGGTCAGCCTGCTAGATGGGGGAGAGGAAAAGGGGGGGAAGTGGGGACTTGGAGATTACAGAGAAATTAAATGAGTTCTTTGCATCTATCTTCATGGCAGAAGACCTCAGACAGCTACTGCTGCCTGAACGACTAAGGAATTAAGGGCGCAATCCTAACCAATTTTGCAGCACCGGGGTAAGGGCAATGCAGCTGTGAGGTAAGGGAACAAACATTCCCTTACCTTGAGGAGGGCTCCGTGACTATTTCTCCACTGCAGGATGCAGCACATGCCCCATTGGCACAGCTATGTCAGTGCTGGAAACTTGGTTAGAATTGCACCCTAAAATAAAGGTTAAAAGAGAAGACGTTTTAGATCTAATCAACAAATTAAAGATCAATAATGCTCAGATGGCATCCACCCAAGAGTTATTAAGGAACTGAAAGATGAAGTTGCCGTTCTCCTAACCATAGTATGCAACTTGTCTCTTAAAACTGCCATCTAGGTCTTATGATGGTAAAAATGGGTGATCCAAACAGGAGGTTGTCCAAAGTGCTCATTTTGGGCAGTGGGCCTTGGGAAGTGGTGGCAGGTGTCTTGCATGTTCTTTTCGCTTGCTCTCCTTGCTTGATAGTGAGCCAGAAGATTAAGAGCATTAGAAGATCAGGCCAAAGGCCCATCTAGTCTAGCTTCCTGTATCTCAGTGGCCCACCAGATGCCTCAGGGAGCACACAAGACTAGATACCTGCATCTTGTTACCACTCCCCTGCATCTGGCATTCTGAGGTAGCTTATTTCTAAAGCATGGAGGTTGCACTACCCATCATGGCCTGTAGCCTACGATGGACTTTTCCTCCAGAAATCTGTCCAGACCCCTTTTAAAGGCTGGGTAAAAAAGCATTTCCTTATACCTGTTCTCACTCTCCCAACACTCAATTTTAGTGGATGTCCACTGGTTCTGGTATTATGAGAGAGGGAAAAGAAGTGTTATTGTGAGAGAGGGAAAAGAAGTGGCGCTCTATCCACTTTATCCATCCCATGCATAATTTTGTCATGTTCCCCCTCAGGCACCTTTTTTCTAGACTGAAGAGTCCCAAACGCTGTAGCCTTTCCTCATCATTTTACTGCCTCTCTTTTCTGCACCTTCTCTAGTTCCCCTATATCTTTTTTGAGATGTGGTGACCAGAAAAGGACTGGCCCTGCTGTGGATTACCACTGGAGAATGGGGAGATTTGGTCTTACCTGTTATTTCCCCTTCTCAATGATTCTATGGCAGGGCCAGTCCACCTGCCTCAGAACCTGAAGCATATGAAGGACCCTGTAGGGGAAGAAACCATTGGAGGCGGGGGTGCTACCCTTTTCTTTCTTTCCCTTCTCCTCATGGTCTTGCTTATTTTTGCTTGTTCCTTACACTTACCCTCAAGTGTTCTGAGTTTTGTTCAAGAAGTTTCTCTGCCAGTTGGCTGCAAGACCATGACACATTAAGGTCAATCTGATCGGTGGCTGGAGAGCGAGAGAACATCAATCAACAATATTTATTGCATTGCATAGGACTGTGTATCAAAATTTGAACAATGTTCACTTATCTGAATACTTCAATGTTTCTGTATTAATTTAGGTGAAAGGATTTTAAAAATGCTATTTTTGCCACAGTATCATTAGCCATAATTTATGCTATGTAACTGTATAATATGACACATATTAAGCAATAGGATAGATAAAAACACAAAATTTAAGGTAACTAAAAAGGTTTTATACAAAAACAATGCCCTAAGATTACTGCTGGAATCAGCGCCTCTGACTTGCATATGAAAAATTAAAAATTTAACATAAACAATTTTTGTGTTAACACAGTGCAATTTGTTGAAGTTCCTATCCTGGTTATTGTACGAATATGTTGTTGCACCCATGTCCTTGCCTTCCTTTTCATTTCATGCCAGTCCACTGAGTTGGGCCGTGAGTCTCTGCACTTTGTCCCTGCACATGTAATCTGTTTCTCCCTGTGCTCACATGTGATATGCACCTTTGAGCTTGCCCAGTAACAAAATAGTATGGGGAGAAAGGGAACTGGAGTGTCCTGTACGTCCTCTTCTCTATGCTTCTTTGGAATATGGAGGATGGAACTGATGCATCTGCCCAATGGGGACAGGTGCACAAGTTGTTCAGGCACCAGAAGCACCTGCTTTCTCACTGCAGGGGGAAGCGACAAATGTTCTGCTTCAGATGTTACCATGAGGAACAGGCAGTGCAAGTCATTTGTATTTCCTGCCTCCCGATCCCTTCCTCAACAAAATAGTGCAATATTTGAAGCCATTTAAGGTCTGATACATTACAATTCATTCATGCAATTACACTCCTTTCCCCCCCCCCCTGACTTGTATGGGGGTGGATCTCTGACACAAATTTGCCAGTCAAAATATTCATTTCTTAATAAAATCTTCCCACTGAAATAATCCTGCTCTAAGCAGCTTGTGTGAAAATTTACTATTCAAACTTGGGAAGCCTCACTGGCAGACTGATGGAGCATGTCCTATAGCATTGTTCCTGTGGTTTTGTTGCTGTTACTAAACAAATGAGCCTTCTGCTTCCCAAAATCCATTGCCTTGTCAAATATTGAGATCTCCTACATTGTTAACTGCAGCATGTCCCAATGGTATTTGTCACCTTTTCACAGTAGGCTATTAAGCACCATTTCAGCATTAATAGAACGACACCCCATCCAAGTGTGTAGTCGAAGTGAGGCAGTGGGGAGCAGAGCTCCAGGGCTTCCCTTGCAGCAAGAATGGTGCTGTTAGCAGCAGGAGAGCTTGTTTTCTGCCATTGAAACTGAAGCATCAGGTTTAGCAGAAGGCAAACTGAGACATTTGCCTTGGGCATATGTTGATGTCTAAGCCTGTGTTTCTCAGCCTTTATCCCCCCTAATGTACCACTTCTTATGCTAGCCTTATGCTAGTTCACAATGCATCAAAGAAGCACCTTCCTCCCCTTGTAGGCTTATATGTCAGCAACTATAGCTACCAGATTCCTTTGCCCAGAGACAACCTCTTGTACACCCTGGGCTTGTAGAAGTCCCTGAGGGGAGGAGGTAAAGAGGGCAGGACCTGAGTGGAGACTGTGATTAGTAGTGTGCTGGGAGGAAAGTCCGGTGCAGTTAGCATAGTCAAATTTGAAAAATCCGAAAGGAAGCTCTCTCAACTGGACTTAACAGTACTAGGTGTGTGTATTGCTGGGAAAAAAGTCCGTGAATGTCCGAGGACGCAAAGTGGTTAATGGCCTAGTTGGCAGCCTGACAATGGGCAGAATTCGTGGAAAGTCATGCAACCGGGCCCTCCCCAAGCTCAGAAACAGTCTGAAAACCAGCTCTGACACCTGTTCCTGTCAGAGCAGGGTGTGCCTGTGGCAGGAAAGAAAGTCTGGAAACTTTCAAGTACCCGAAGTGGCGCAACTCCAGCAGGTGCCAGCCTGAGAATGGGCAGAATTCGTGGAAAGTCATGCAACCGGGCCCTCCCCAAGCTCAGAAACAGTCTGAAAAGCAGCTCTGACACCTGTTCCTGTCAGAGCAGGGTGTGCCTGTAGCAGGAAAGAAAGTCCGGAAACTTTCGAGTACCCTAGGTGGCCCAACTCCAGCAGGTGCCAGTCTGAGAATGGGCAGAATTCGTGGTACTCAGCAAGTACTTTCGGGTACTCGAAAGTTTCCGGACTTTCTTATTGGCCCTGCACTGCAGGAGCATGTCCCTGGAAAGCCGCTCCTGAGCCAGCAGAGTTCGGCTGGCATAGAAACTATTCTGGGCAGGGGGGATGGTGTTCTGGTGGATGGGGCAGCCCAGGGAGGGGGTGGAGTTTAGATGTGGCCTTCAGGCGGCATCCATACCCCAGCCCGCTTCGCCGCTATTTGGGCCGCATGGTGAGCTTGAACTTGCGCCTGCTATACATCAAGCGCAGATCCAAGCAGCCCCATGGGGGTGGCTGGCACCTACGCGGAAGAAGGGGATGAACATGCCCTTGCCCCATGGAGGCTCTAGCCTGGCCCCAACCTGCACTGGATGCAGCGCAGGCCGGCTGTTTCAGTGCAGGTTAGGATTTGCGCTCTAAGAAAACTTTTCCTAAAACCTACCTCTGTTGTGATCTGGCTGTTCTCAGCCTGAGTATGTCAAGGATTTTCTGGCTAAGGTTACTGCTGGGGATGAGTAATTTTGGCAACACAACCATGAAAAGGAACTAACGCCAATTCAATCCAACAAAAAGAAGCAAAAGGGCATGATTTATTGCATTACCTTTTCATTGTGTGTTTGTGTGTTGAGAGCCATTTCAGTTGCACAATAGTAATATATTACAAATATTGATATACCACTTTTCAATCAAAAAAAGTTCCCAAAGCAATCTGTTTAGCAAAATAAATGAAAAGCTAGTTCCCTGTCCCAACAGGATTCATAATTATGAAAAGACCTCAAAAGAGACACCAGCAAACACACCCTGAAAGAAAATGTTATGCTGGGACAAATAGGAACAGTTCCTCTCCACCCGCTTACTTCAAAAGAGCCTTCTAGCCCAATTAATCAGGGCATATCAGATGGCAGTAAAAAAGGGGGGGTGTCACCACCAATCCCGATCTAGTTGTTATGCCTTGAGTGCCCTCAAGTTGCCCAATGACTGCCAAAGAGAAGGGAAGCAGATTCTGGATTCTGTGGCCAGCCAGAAGAGCAAGGGCCCCGGGCACCCCTCCCCACAACCAACCAACCTCCCCTGAACGCCATGGTGTGAGACCAGTCTAGTCAGTTTTCAGAGAAGGGGAGCTGCAGGAATTTTGCTTTGCTTCCCATCACCTTACTACTAGTCAGAACAGTGATTTTCAACCAGTGTGGCAGGGCACACTGGCATGCAGCAAAAGACGTGCAGGTATGCCCCTGGGGTTTGGAGCAGAGCAGTTGGAAATAACTGAAAATCTCTTCTGGATTCTGTGGCAATGTTTTTAGTCTGCAGTAATGAATTGCTTGAGGAAGGACAGCAACAATTTGTTACTACAGATAATTTCCTAGAAACAGAGCCACAGAACCAGGACGAATCTCCCAGAATCTGGGGATGACATCACAAGAGGTGAAGACCATAGATGTTAATGTGCCATGAGAAGAATAAACACTGAAGATCATGGAGATAGAATATTAGTCCAACTGCCAGTTGCTCTGGGGCTGCAGGAACAAGGGTAAGTACACAGGAGGAGCAATGGATATGGTGCCCCCCCACCAATCCACCATCTCAAGCAATTGCCTCAGTCAGCCTCATGGACAGAATGGCTGAATAGAAATTGAGGGATGGATGTTTCCGCTTTTGATCCCGAGGTTCATGTGTCCCTGATCTGCTTAGGCAACACGTAATTGCAGTAACCGATTTATGTCTGCCAAGTCACTGGTTTTTTGCTTTATGCTTAACACTCCAAATGTTCTTTGCTGAGCCCCTTGACTCTGTTATCCTTGGTCCTGGAGTGTGCCATACCATACATAATCCCATGATAGCTGTGGAACCAGTAGTTCAAAACCTGCGAGGACAAAAGGGTGTGGAAAACTGTGTCATGCCTCTTGAAGGATTGCATCATCCTATTCCAGGAACAAGACTATCCTTTATTGTTGTGGTTGTTTAACTCTAGCAAAATTAGGTATCAAAGTCATTTTGTTTTCCCTCTGATGACCAACTGGGTCAGACAATTATCAACATTGACTAGTAGCATTTCTGGTGTCTGCCGGGGGCATTTTCCTGCACGACCCAGAGATGCTGCCAACCGAACCTAGGATCTTCTGTATGGAAGGCCCATATTCTGCCACTGAGCCAAAGGCTCAGTGAAGTTAATTAAGATGCTAATGTGGTCTTAGGCAATGCCTTGCTAATAATCACTGTATGTTGTTCTTGTTTACAATGATCATATAGCACGCTAAAATCTCATTAGGCAAAATCTACCCAATGATCTGCACTTTGGATTCAACAATAAGGGCACCATCCTAGGCGCCCAGAAGGGTTGACGCTACATGGTAGCGTTGGTGCTCTTACTCACAGACCAGCGCTGAGCGCGCATGCTTTGTGCCAGCCGAGCCTGGGCCAAGGTAGGGAGTGGGTGGGGAGGGCATTTCTGGACGAGGGGAGGGTAGGCTGTGGGTGGGCGGGCAGGTGTACCAGCCCGGGAGGGAGACGGGCCTTGGACTCGCCTTAAGGCCAAATCCAAGACCACATCCCGAGGCCACACTCCCCAGATTTAGGGCACACCGTCTCCTCGGATCTGCGCCTGCTGTGTAGCAGGTGCAGATCTGAGGAGTCATAGGGGAGGCTGGCACACATGCAGTGATGTCATGCAGGGGGAACACAGGGGAACTCAGTTCCACTAGTTAAAATTAGGGCTGACTCCGCCCACTTCACTCTCCCTCCCACCCTCCTAATTCCTCTGCAAAGAGCTTTTCTTCTTGGTTGGCTGGCACTCAGAGAGTTAAAGGCAGTGCTGTCATTCAGGGGGAACGGACCAGAATGGATCCTAACGGGCTCCGTGGCTGGTTCCAGGTTCCCGACAAGTGCCAATCAAAAGTGAGTTCCTGTTCCTAAATCATTTGAATGACACCACTGCACACATGCCATTGCGCTGGGGAGGCTCTAGCCAAAGCAGTGCTGGATATGGCTGCTTAGGATTGTGCTGTAAATCAAATAATGGCAGGTTTAACCCACACAGTAGCATCCCTACACGGGGGCAGGGCGTTAAGTTTTTGTGAGGCGCCTTGGAATGCCTCCGTGTTGCTTTTGCCACCAGGATTGGCTATAACAGCAAAGGAGAGAAGTGGTTTAAACAGCCAGGCAAGGCACCTCGCAAAATGTAGTGCTCCGCTCTTCTCTAGGCACACAACTGAACCCACATCTTACAGTCCCAAGGTGGATTGGCACCTGCCTGCAGCCGCTTTTTGTCAAAGGCAGGGTGAACATGTTTGAAAACATAAAAGCCCTATTTGGAGCTGCCCCACAGATTGAGTGCCAGTTGTAAACACTTTCAGTCAGTGCTGGCAAAATGCTTTACTCAGCTGGGCCAAACATTTACTGTGCAGAGAAAGGTGAAACCAGATGAAGATACAAAAGATTCTTGAATATACAAGAGTCAGTCCTTGTTTGTTACATTATCATGGGTGGAGGGATGCAGTTAAGGTGTGTCACAAATAAGATACTGATCTTATTTCCTGGTTCTTGTCACTGAAGAGGAGTGCCTTAAATCTACCTGGAATTTGCCCTATCCAAATTCAAGTTATTTCATCATCTGGCACATATATTTCTATTATAGTATCCGAGAAAACCTGTCCAGTGTCCCTGAAAAAGCATGTATAATAGCATTATTTTTCACAGTGTCATATCTAAGTAAACAAAAACAGAAGCGTGCCATCCCACATATAGAGGACAGGTTGGTGTTGCAGAGAAGTCACTCCTATCAAATCAAATAGTATTTATATACCGCATTTCAACACAAAGTGGTTTACAGGCAAATAGTAATAATAAAGTTAAATTGCTCCCTGTCCCAAAGGGCTCACTATCTAAAAAATATGTAAAACACCATCAGCAACAGCCACTAGAAAAGACACTGAGCTCGGGTAAAGAAGGACAATTACTCTCCCCCTGCTAAATATAAGAGGAACACCCTGTGAAAAATGCCTCTTGCCCAGTTAGCAGGGGTATATAACATAACATCCTTAACATTTTATTTTTCAAAGCATTTGAGCAATGAAGAATCCTTTAACAGGAGCAGTTTACCCATTTTGTCATTCAGTGAGAACATTTATAGCAAACAAATGTGAAAGGGATCTGAGTTTAGGAAGTGGAATTCTAGAATCTTAAGTTTGGAGTGAAGCACGAGATTTGTCAGCAATGGACAGTCGAAACCCTTTGGCAGAGCAGCCTTCTGGAAGGAGATCCAAAAGCTTCCTAGCAGGTGCTTATCTACCTTTCTCTTTCAAATCACTGCTCTGCCTTGTGCAATCCATTCCTTTTATTAGTTCATTAAATTTGCATATATCTCTGGTAAGGTTGGGATTCCAGGAAGTCAATTAAATGCAGTTTTCCTTCATTCCTTGTCCACAGGAAGCCGAGACATCCAAGGATCTGAAATTCAGTCTTTGTCCGTTAACAGGGTCAACTTACTTAATACCGTAAATCAGAGGTGCTCAAACTGGGGCATGGTGATGCCTCAGCCAGAGAACTTCTGGCCCTGTCCCCTTAAGGTGTGCAAAGAAGAGAAGGCAGCAACATGATTCCCCAGGATACCGCTGCTGCCTGGGGTGACAGGGGCCTCAATCTACTTACCAATTGAAGCACTGTCATCCTGGGGGGGTGTAGGGAGCCCCAAGCCTCAGAAACTTGAAAAGTTATTGCAACTCACTTCCGGGTTCATACTCAAAAACTGAAAGTGGGTCACAATCCACAGGTTGAAGAACACTGCATTAAACACCACCCTGGTCATCTGAATGATATCATAATTAGCATTTTCAGCTTGCAATTCCATGCACCCTATCTGGAAGTTGGTCCTATTCAGAAGTAGAGACATCTAGGCTTACATAATCAGCGTACAAAATACTTGTCAATTCTTAATCCACATATACACATGAAGATTGCCAGTTTCTTCTTTTAAAGGCCTTTCTTCCTGTGCCTTTAACAGTAGCCTGACATAAAAATGTAGTGACTGGTGCTTTCCTGATCCTGTATTGAAATATCACCAGCTAAATGTCTGCTTGGAAGTTAATGGAACAGGAACAGAGCTGACAAAATATTTGACAACCCTACTCTTTGGCTTTGTAAGTGGCTAGTGACAGAAATCCAGGATGCTAAGTTTTTCCCAACATCCCTGCATCCCCATCCCAGGAATAACTTACTAAATTTAGCTGCACCTACTGCATCTGTTCAAGACTCAGCCACTAATAATGCAGGACTTGGCACCTGCCAGGAAAAAAGGTGATAACTTCAGACAGGAGAGAGGCAGCTGCGGAGGAAGAGAGACCAGCAAAGTCTCCTTCCCCAGGAAACAGTTCCAAAGACCTTCAATGGTAAATGTAAGATCTGTAAAAATATTTGCAGTGAGGGGACTAAGACAACATGTAGTGGAGGGAGTAGTCAATGCAAATTAACAGGAACCTTAAATCAAAGAGCAGAATATGGTTTACTTTAAAAATATTAAACGATTTGTAATATGCTGTATATGTTGACGGCAGCCAGAAGAATATTTGGGAGATATCACAAAGTGGCAACAAAATTGAAGTAAACATTACTACTCAGTAAGGTCCATGATTTATTTAACTGGCTCAAACTAAAAGTTAACAAAAAATTAATGGTTAAGCAATTTGTGAAATATAAAGACTGATGATTCAGTTTGTGACAGAAGTTCTCTTGTGTATGAACTGGCATAAAAGAGCCTTGCTGGATCAGGCCAAAGGCCTACCTAGTCTACAGTGTTTCTTTCCCTACCCAATCTTTTTGGGAAATATGACACATGATCATGAAGTTAGGATTATGATTTTAAAATCATTCTCCTGCTGAGATTATTTTAAGATATGTGTGCAATGGTGTTGCCTTTTTGTAAGTGTTGCATTTGGTGATGCATGTCTATGCTGAAAGTGATTTTAATTAAATGCTTGTAGAATTGCTTAGTGGCCCTTGCTAATTGGGCTTAGAGGAACCTGTTAAACTGTGTTTTTCTTATGCTTAGCAGAGAGACATCCGCTGTCTCTGCTTGCCCACTCAAGCATATTTTCCAGTGGTTGTTTGCTGGTGTCCCTTTTAGATTCTGAGATCTTTGGGGACAGAAAACCATCTTTTGCTACATTCACAGCTTTGTGAAGTTTTGTGGAAAAGTGGTATAGAATTTTTTTAAATAATAATAGCTGCAATCTTATCCACACTTTCCTGGGAGTAAGTCCCATTGAACATAGTAGGACTTACTTCTGAGTAGACAGGCATAGAAACCTAGTGCCCAGTGTCAATTATCCCTGTGCAATTACTGGCACTGGCCAGAAACTTATTGGTTAGCAATTGAGATAAATGCCACTTGCAGGAGTTTTGGTATAGCTCCCCTAATAAAAGAGATATTGCACAATCCTATGCATGTGCTCAGACATCAGTCCCATTGTGTTCACTCCTTGGGCTTACTCCTAGAAAAGAGTACATAGGAGTGCCACCCAAAGGAAGAGAAAGAGAGATGAGTACTCCCATTTGCAGGCCCTATGGTTGCATGTCCAGCAAAAGATGTGAAGAAACTGTCCTGCCAAAGCCCCTGCTCCAAACTTTCCTCCCAAATGCTATGCCTGCTTAGGCTACTTAGTCACCCTGATACAGACAGTCCTGGCAATAGCTACAAACTACCAGACCCCACCACCAACAGAGAGCTCACCCCACCCAGTGGCTTGTCTGTAGGGCACAGGTCTCCTCCTGGAGCTTCAGAGCAGGTGTCCTTCAATAATTGCCCATCTTCAGTATAATAGTCCTTAGTCATTTGTCAATCAGTCAAGCCAGTCCATGTATCAGTTCACCACACCAGTCCATTTAGTCAAGCCAGTAGTTCAGTCCAACATATCAGCAAACTCTCCACAACTACAGCCCACAACTTCTCCTTTCTCCAGGTGCTCCTTATATCCCTGCTACAAGCTCCTAAGTGGCTGCAGCTGTGCAGCCCAGCCTCTGCTACCTCCCTGGTGTTAATCCTGCATTACTTGAACCAAGGGTCACTGTCGGCACCATCCACTGCCTCCTTGGGGTGATCTTCTGCGTTTTCCACTACACTCCACCCCTTGGTGCCACAGTGGACCCTTGAGCTGATGTCTTTTAGCAAGGTAGGGGGGCTGCTATTCCCTACGTTTCAGTTTGCCTATATCCAAACAGGTTGGGAAATCTGCTCTGGCCACCATCACCCAATATGTGGCCCCAGGTCCCCAGCTGATGATTTCTCCAGGCCTATTTGGCTGGTTTGGATATATGACCCAGACTTTCTGTCCACTGCATAGCCCTCGGTCAGTAGAGCCGAATCCTCTGTCTCCCTGAGCTGTGGGCTCCCCTGGGCTGTCCACCCCTTGGATAGCTGGTGCACTACTTTTCACAGATTAGTTGTGCAATCCGCTGCCCAGCTTTGCAATTGAGGTCATCCCGGCTGCTGTTATGGAGGATGACCTTCAACTCACCCTGATAGTCAGGGTCTATCATTCCCGCCAGTACTATCACTCTTTCATTCCCCCCATTTAGACTGAGAGATGATCAGCTGATCACCTGTTAGCACCTTGACATAGGATTTCCCTGCTACACTTTGGCCTGGCAGGGCCTGCTGTCAAAAGGCAAAAGGAGTCACTGGTCTGTAAACAAAACGTTGGCAGCCATAGATCGGAGTCCACCATTGTGGAGCTTATCCAAATAGTGTTGATGTTCTATCTTTGGATATCTTGGGTCAACTCTGTCTTTGAGAGAATGGGCCTGAGAACATGACATGAGCCCTGCTAGATCAGATCAAAGGTACCTGTTCCATTGTTCTGCTTCCCACAGTGGTCCCTGTTATCTCCCAAAAATTATATACAGTGGTGGTTCTCAAACGTTTTAGCACCAGGACCTATTATTTAGAATGAAAATCTGTTGGGCCCCCACTGGAAGTGGAGTCATTAACCTGGAAGTGATGTCATGGTCAGAAGTGACATCATCAAGCAGGACAAAATTTATCACCCCAGTACAATAAAATCAAACCAAATCAAGTACATTAAATGTTTACAATATGGTTTTTTTTTTAAATTAAAATAAAGAACCAATCTAACTCTCCCAAGTAGTTGCTGATCTGTTAAAAAAAATCCCCAAATATTATATCCCAAAGTCTGCAATCCTATCCCACTTACCCAAGGTAAGGGTAGCCCCATTGACTATCATTGTTAAAAGCATATTCATAATAGCCTGTTAAATGTACAGATCTGTAACATTTCCTTAAATGCGTTCACATACCATCTCTTCTTTACTTCCTTTTTTACCACTTTGGGTGTTGAGGGAGATACAAAGTTCTGGTTCTTGCACTTCTAGCGGCCTCTTCCAATGTTGATGTTGCTGCAATATGTGTTTGATGTCATCTCTCTGCCACCTTCTGGGTCTACCTCTCACCCTTTGCCCTTCTCTTTTTATATATGCCTTATAAGATATCCCGACATTCTCTCCAGGTGAGCAAACCACTTTATTTGCTGTCTTTGTATATAGTTTAAAATTGGTTCAATTTCTATTCTTTCAGTTATGAACTCGTTCCTGATTTTATTCCTTCTGATCACTTTAACAGCTTTCCTCAAACAGCTCATTTCTGTAGTAACTAAACTCTGGCACTTGTTTTATAATTGTTCTCTCTATTACAATATTTAAGGTACGCTTTTCCCTTCCATTTGCCATTATTTATCTTACATTCTTGGTTCATCGCCCAAAGATATTGCTGTAATTCCTTGGCAGTGCCTGCTAGATCATCTGCAAAGAGTAATTTGTTGTGGTCATTTCCACTTTGGAGATTGGCTTTTTTACTTTTACTATCTATATAGGTAAAAATAAGTGGCGATAATACGCATTCCTGTTTTACTACAGTTGTTACTGTGAAAGGTTCCAATATTCCTAAGTTGGTTCTAACTACACTTCTACAATTGCTGTATAAGCTTCTGCACAATCTGCTAAGATGTTCACTTATTCCATATTGGGTCAATGTTTGCCATAATTTCCTATCAATTCAATCGAAAGCTTTCTCTTTATCTACAAATGCGACAAAAAAGTTCTTGTTATATTCTATATTCTTTTCTATTAGCTGTTTAAGCATAAAAATTGCATCTGTGCAGCTTTCTGTTTTTCCTAAAGCCCATCTGTTCTTCTGCTAGTTGTAACTCTATTAACTGGTCTCATCCTTATTTCTATTATCTTAGCATGCATTTCCCTTCATGGCTTGAGTGATATGCCTTGGTATTGTGTGCATTCTTGTTTACTCCTTTATTTGTCCACAATGGTATTATTATTGCTTGTTGCCAGTCAATGGATGCATTTAATTGTATCCAAGCTGCATTAAAGATTCTGTGCAACCATCTAATGCTGCTGTCTCCTGCTGCTTGTATTATTTCTGTTGGCAGTCCATCTATTCCTGGTGCTTTATATTTGGGTGACTGCTTAACAACTCTTGCCACATCTTCCATTAATATTCCTGGTTCTAACACTATTGTGTTTTGTTCTTGTGTTGCTCTCTTGCGCTGTTCTCCTAGCAGGGGGAGTTGTGCCAAAGTTCAGCTGCTTCTCTGGTGGGAGCAGGG
>JAJKFI010033749.1:0-24366 GCA_029204185.1 Lerista edwardsae
CAAAGCGCAGTTAGGAACAGTGATACTGCTTCCTGGCATTCAAAAAAAGATTGCAAGGAAAAGTCCCGTCTGGGCTTGCACCATCAAATAGCAGGTAGGGAATTTTGTGTTTGAACCAATCGCCCATCCCAGAAATATCCTCTTATAAAAGACAGCCAGGCTATGATTCTCCTCCACAACATGCTGACTTTCCACAGGCTGTGGGTATTGGAGATTACGGAGGCATTCAAGCGTGTAATTTCTCCCACCCGCAGTTTGAAATGGCGCAGTCCATGTGTGCATTGCATCAACCCAAAGGGCCATGTGCTAGATCCCGGTTGCTCTGAGAGTGGAATTGCCTCAGTCCTAAGGGATCAAATCTTAGATTTCAGCATGCCAACTGTGTTCTCTCGACCACCAAGTTATGCACCTGCACTTGTAATCAGACTTATCTTATTTTACAGCAAAGGAAAGGAGGCCCTACCAGGTTAACACTGCCATCAAAATCCACAGTAAGTTGGTCTTCTCAGTAGGTTTTGAATCCGATGATACATCTGCATGTGTATATGTGTGTGTGTGAAGTGCTTTGAACATTTGGAGATTGCACTGTATAAAACAAAGCTAACATCTGACATGTCTGGATAATCAGGTTTGCCTGGAGGGTGAAAGTGCGGTTGCGGAAGTGTAGCTTGGAGACAGTTTGAGCATATGCATTGGCAACCTGATCATCTATATTTAAACACTCCCACTCTCTCGTATTTTGGTGGCAGGGTCACCTATGGTGAGCAGACAGGACTTCTGTCCTTCTTCACTGTTGTGGCCCTAAAAATCCCCCAGCACATTTTTTGGTTTTGGTGTGTTTTTTAATTCTCTGGTTGGTAAGATGTCTTGAATACTGTTCTGTGGAAAGGCAAGGGATGAATGCAGATGCATAAATACATTTTTTTTCCATTTCTTGCATGCTTCTACTCTGGTGTGTTGCCACCAGTATGCACAATGAGCACATCAGAGTTAAATCAGGCAAATCTGGTTTGTGCCACGTCATCCTGGATATATTGATTTATGGTTGGACAGATGTGAAGCAAGCAAGGTTTCCTCTGGGACGTAGTCAGCTGGGGAGAACAGGAGCAGTTACAGTGTTTCACCATTGGAACACTCCTGTTGGAATGAGCTGCTTTTGCTCCCCTCCGTGTCTGATCAATGCCACCCTTGTGTTGTCAGGATGCAGACCTGGCCCGGTTGCTAAGCTCAGGCTCCTTCGGCAACCTGGAGAACCTCAGCCTGGCCTTCACCAATGTCACGAGTGCCTGCGCAGAGCATCTCATCAAACTGCCTTCTCTCAAGCAGCTGAACCTGTGGTCGACTCAGGTATGCACCTTTGCACAGCAGCGCCATGGAGGAAGGGCTTCCGCTAACTCACCCTGAGATTGTCAGATGCGTCACTGACAGATGCGTCACAAAGGGGACCCGTTAAAAGTGCATTTGGAAGCAGGCTCCTCCCTTCCCCCCCCAGTTCCCTTTAAAAATTAGACACATGGGCCCCAATTTTCACAAGTTCTGCAATGTATGAGAAAATGAGAACTGCCTTCTTGAACCATTGTTGCAATGGTTCAACTCAGCCAGCATTCTGCTTTCACTTAGTCATCCAGGTGTCTCTAAGAGCTCACAAGGAGGGCATGAAGGCACCGGCCATCCCCTGTTTTCTGTCCCGATGCCTGACAGTCAGGAGAACACTCCCTCTGGGACCCAGCACTTCCCTTCAGCTATCTGGGCTGATACCCATTGATAAAAAGACCTACCCTCCGTGATTTTGTCCCACCATTTTGGAAAGCAGCCTGGGCTAGTGGCCACCATCATGTCTTGTGGGCCCATAGTTCAGCAGCTGAGGCCCCTCCTTTACATGTGGGAGATCCAGGTTCAGCCGGTGGCATCTCCAGGTAGAGCTGGGGACTAATTCTGTTTACACCCCTGGAGAACCCCTGCCGGTCAGTGTCATTGAGTGGCCCCAAGTTCTAATATGATGCGAGAGAATTGTTTTCTTTTTCTCCGAGCTGAACAGCACCACATGCTTGTGGAGAAGGTGCCCTGTCCCTGTGATTACATCAGTGGGGGGGGGGGTTATGAGGAGGGGTTTCCCTTAACTTCAGCAACCACAGATCCCACCCCGAGGCCTGGTCTGAGGCAGTGCGCTAAATGTTTCTCCCCACCTGATAGTGTGCCAGCTCCCACCACTTGTCTTACTTCTGTCCCTTCAGTTGGAAAAGGAAGTGGGAAATATAGCAGAAGAGGAAATGTGGAGGAGAATAGGAGGAAGCTCTTGCGTGGCCACCTAGCGCAGTTTTGTCCATCAAGGCTGGCAGCGGTTTTCTAAAAATTGCAAATTATGATTTTCTGAGTCTTGCTATGAAGACCAATGAATTGGAGATAATAGGGGCAGAGGCGTTTCTACAGGGATGGCAAAGCTCTAAGTTTTGCAAGAAGCCTTACACTATCATGTAAATCCCTCCTTCCCTTGCTGCTGTAGCCAGTAAGCAACACCAAGATGTTGCTTTTCCCTGTGAGGATTGGCTAAAACGGTGTAGGAGAGGAGTGGTTTCCACTGCAAGGTAAGGCTTCTTGCAAAACTTAGAGCTTTGCCATCCCTGTAGAAACGCCACTGAATAGGGGCCAAACCTGGGACCTGTATACACAAAACGCTTTAAGTATACAGCCTGAATCAATAATCCAACAGCCTTGGGCAGCCTTGGGTGTTCCTACGAATAACACCATTGCTGCATGTAGCCCACTACTGACTGCATACCTGCTCACCCATGAAGTTGGCTGAGGCGGTCACCAGAGGCAGCAGATTGGCAAGATACATCCTCCTCCTCTGCATGCCTACCCACTTCCACCACCACTCCTCCTGCTCCTTGGATTTCTGACACTCGAGCCCTGACTCCACCTCTCCTCCTCTCTTCTGCTCCGCTCTTTTCAGAGATGCTCTAGCCCGCAGCTCTCTGCTCCATACTTCCTCTTCCATTCAGCTCCTTTCTGAATCCAGGGAGTAGGAGGAGACGTGGCAGAGGCAGTGCTTTGACAGATAGTGGAGGGAGTGGCATTTGCTGTAGCACCTCAGGCACCAGGTGGTCTGGGCCAGGCTGCCTGACCAACCTGCAGCTCCCCAAGGCGTCAAGCTGAGATCTCCCCGGCTCTCCCGCCTGAGATCCCCATGACGCTCTGCTCCACGTAACAGGTTGCTGTGCCTTTCCGTCTCTTGCAGTTTGGAGATGCAGGTTTGCGGCTCCTCTCGGAACACCTCACTATGCTGCAAGTGCTCAACTTGTGCGAAACTCCCGTAACCGACGCTGGGCTGCTGGCACTGAGCTGTAAGTAGCCGGATAAATGTACTGGGGCAAAGGGGAGGAAATAAATTCATGAAGAGTGTGTGATCTTTGCAAATCCATTACAGGGACTCAGTCTCAACATGACTAACCCTTTGTAGTTGGCAAAAAACATGGCAAAAGGTGTCATATGCTGTTGCTGTTTTAATGGGGACATTCAGATCCATGGGAAGGATAGTTATTCCACATGAACTAATCCAGAGTCGTCACATTGGGGCAGAAGATTTAGTCGAGAGGGTTAATGCCTCCGTTTGCCTGAAGATAAGAGCTGAAGATCTGAAGGTCGCCAGTTCCGGACAGCCGGAAGTCTCTGTGAGCGGCAGACCTCGTTAATTGCAGCTGATTAACAGCTGAGCTTCGGCTGCCTTGTGTGAGGGGGAGTTGTGCCGAAGTTCAGCCGCTTCTCTGGTGGGAGCAGGGAAGCCATTTATCAGCCAGCAAGAAGACAAACGGGTGGCCAGAAAGAAGGTCTAATCCAGAAAGATCCATCTGTGTGTGTGTAGTTCTTGAAAGATAGAACATTTCTGTAAAAATTGTAAAAACCTTCGGGTTTCTGAATAAAGTCTGCCCATGTAAACCGCCTTGAGTATAGTCATTAGAGAAATCTGGTGACCTAAGAAAGGCGGTATATAAATCCAAGTATTATTATTATTTATTATTATAACTAGCCCAGAGACTTCCAAAACCTTTCTTCTTTTGGCACACTGATCTCTATGGTCATTGCCTCTTGTGATGTCACTTCCAGCTTCTAGGAGAGTCTTCTAGGTTTTGCAGCTCTGTTTTTATTTCTAGGTCAACTGTAGTAGTGAATTGTCTGTCTCTCTTTGGGACAGCCAGCTATGGACGAGGGACAGGCTATTTGTTGCTACAGAACCCACGAGGGTTTTTCAGCAATGTTCAACCGTTGTGGCCCTCCTGCAGACCAATGTGCCGTCGCACACCAGTTGAAAAATCACTGAACTGGCTCCTCCACCCCACTTGCCTTTAAATCATCAACCACATCAGCCTTGTTGGGTTCGCTGGTCATCAGCTCGTGCACCAGGACCCACAAGCAGGCTGCACTGAGATCTAGTTTGCCCCAACAGCAGCGTCACAATGATTTTATACAGATTTTTTTTTAACAGGAGAAGCAGGAGGGAAAGAAAAGGGCAAGGATTTGTGGGCCAAGAAGTGTCATGTGTTTCATGTTGCACAAAACATTTATAAAGGTGCTTCTTTAGTTCAAACTATGGTTTTTCAATAATCTTTAAAGATTTAATTTTAAGCAAATAAGTATCCCATGTTGCCTAGACAGTCTTGCTAGAGAGTGACTTTCTGAGACTTAGGGCACAATCTAACCTGGAGTTAGGCCAGCACAGTTAGACCAGCAAAATTTGGCTGGCGCAAGCGCCACTGTAAAACATGTTTGAACCACTCTCGGAGTCAGAGAAGATGGCGCATGTCTGTGTGCCGGCTCCTCTGACTCCGAGAGTGGTCTGAACATACTTTACAGTGTCCCTTGTGCAGGCCAAACTTTGCTGGCCTGACTGTGCCGGCCTAACTCCAGGTCAGGATTGTGCCCTCAATCAGTGAGCATTTTACCCAAACATGATCTTGGGTATGCCAACTATCAGAATATTTGTTCTGGCTCTCTCCCCACCCCCGCTCCGTAACTGTTATTCCATCTGTCACCTGACAAGAGACCATATCATGGCATATATCATGACAACATATTCTTTGCTCTTTCTTAGCTATGAAAAGCCTGTGTAGCTTAAATATGAACAGCACCAAACTTTCAGCAGACACCTATGAAGATCTCAAGGTATGTCAGTTTTTCAAAACCTGCAGGGGTTGTACCTGAAGGACAGGTGTGAAAACTTTCTATTAGACTTTGACAGCCAGTGAGAACTGTATGTTCTGTGGTCAGGTCAATGTGTACAGTTAATCCTCATTAATCGCAACCACAGTATTCGCAACCAAACAAACCGGAGCAATGCAGTTCAGACCTGCCTTGGTCTCTCTGCAATTTTCTTCCCTTCTCAGGTTTGTTATTTGTAGTCGCTCCCTTGGCTTGCTGCTTTGTCCATTACTTCTCTTCCTTCTGTCCTTCAGAATCTTTTTTTGGAGGGTCTTCTTTTGGAGATTCCTCCTGTGAATATTTCAGGTGAGGGCCAATTTTATTTTGACAGCTTCTCAAAGTTGTGCTACAGTTTGAGGAACCTTGGAAAACCTACCAATGATTTCTCTGTACTGTACCTTAGAGCGCAATCCTAACCTGGAGTTAGGCCAGCACAGTTTGGCTGGCACAAGGCACACCGTAAAGCATGTTTGGACCATTCTTGGAGTCAGAGAGGCCAGCACACAGGCATGAGCCATCCTCCCTGACTCAGAGAGTGGTCCAAATGTGCCTTAAGCTGGCCCTTGTGCCGAATTCTATTCAGGAATTGGTGAGATATTGCCATATAATGTGAAATCACAATAAAAGCAGCAGTCAACATTAAAAACAATATATATAAACACAATACAAAAATAGCAATAAATAAAATGTTAAAGCTCAAAAATAAGAACAGCTCAGCAGAGCCAATTAATATCAACAGTTGTAGCAACTGAAGCGGATTGTTCCCATTACATGTTGCCTGAGATGTATCCCATAATGTGGCTCCTTTGCAGTTGCTGGTGCTTCAGTGGAGAACTATAGAAATTTTTAAGCCTAGCTAGTTGCCGTCAGATTGGTCACTCTGGCATTTAACACAGTGCTCTGGAGGACAAATGGCATTATTGCATGCAAGCATGTGACCATGCTGCAAATTAAAAAAAAGAAAGAAAGAAAAACCTTGCAAATTAAGGACAGCTAACTCAAGGTAGATTCCTGAGATGGAATGCCATGGAGACTGCAAGTCAAGCCTTGTGGACAGTGCAGATTAGCCTGTGATAATTAATGATCAATTAAATAAATTGAGCTAATAGGCTAAGAGAGATGGATGAGACTGGTTGAACAAGGAGGGTGTTCTTTTCAAGGTGGCTTCCAAATCACAACTCCTTCAATAACACTACTGCCTCCTGCTGTCCATGCCTCCTTCTGCATCCTGTTTGTTGAGTTGACAAGCAGGAATGGGAGTAGAGGGAAGGAGGCAGGGAGAAGCAGCAGCCAGCACAGATTTTGCATATGTTTTGCTTGTAAAGGTTTCAGTAGCTTTTGTTCTCGTAATTTCTTCTGAACAATGTATTCTCGTTTTTTCAGCATCCCATCCTCCGGTATTTCACTTTGTATGCACCCAGTCATGCACAATAATACATGACTTAAACCTGATATCATGACAGGTCCATGTGAACTCGCTCACCTTCACACAGCTCAGATCCATAGGCAGATTGTGCCTCCATGGTCATTTTGTGCTGAAGTCCAGCTATGCCATTTCAAAGGAGTGGACTAGGGGCTCCACATGAGGCTCTTGCTCCCCTCCTTGGGTTAACCTTGCAAAGTGCACATTCCTTGAAATTAGTTCCAATCAGAAGGATGAAGGAAGTGACAACAGAGACCAGAATTATTATCTCAGCCCATTGTACTCAAAACTGAAGGATAGGAGGAGAGACTGTCCTTACAATGATTTCTACCCTGAAATGCAGCTGAACAAACTGCAGCACTCAGTTCCTTATTTTGGTCAGAGCTGCCTATGTTGCACTTCCTGAATGCCTTTCTGGATGTGACCAACTCCATTTAGTCTGACATCCTGTATCCCAAGAGACCAATGAAATGCTGCCCGAAGCGCACAGGCTCGGCAAATAGCCTTCCCCTGCTGTCCCTCCCCAACAACAGGTAGATTGGTTCTGTACAGTACATGGAGCTTCCATTCCTAACTACCACAGCTAATAACCTAAGAAGAGGCTGGCTGGATCAAGACTCTTTCTGCTCCTGCATCCAGCTTCTCACACTAGCTCACAAGATATTCCTGGGAAGTCCACCCCTGCTATTGGTCTATTTTTTGTTAAGACTCCATTTTTGGTGGGCCGCAAAACTGACAAGGCAGATTAGTCTATGTGTTAAACAACCAAGCTACTCAGGGGAAGCCCTGCTTCCCAATCACATTTATAGCCACAGAGGCTTGAGTGGCTGGTAATGCAAAACTTTTTTTTAAGGTGGGGTCCTGTTGCTAAAACGTTTGGGAACCACTGGTCTATGCCATAGATTCTATGGTGTAATATGTGACGGTGATCAGCTTCTAGAGCTAATCCCAGAATTGAAGCAATTAGCCAAAAGCAGCTTCTGCATGTTATGTCGTTGTCTGTAAAGATTCCACTGTTCCTTGCATTGGAACAAGTTCACAGAGGGGTATTAGCAGCATATTTCTGAAAATTAAGAAAAATGCAGGTGTTAAATCTCCCCCCTTTTTCTCTTTAACTAGGCTAAACTGCCCAATCTGAAGGATGTAGACGTCCGTTACACAGAAGCCTGGTGAAACCTCTCTTGCTGTGTCTCCAGCTTTTGGAAAGAAGAGAAAACAGGAAAAAAAAAGATTTTTTTGAAACGCTGAAGAAGAGAAATCAAACTTTTGGCTTCTACTTTTAGAGAGCAGCAAGTTCCAAGGACTTCGATTTTAGGAGCTGTGTTTGTGAGATAGCGGAGTGGGGATCTGTGTGTGGGAGGGGAACTGAGCATGCCCAGAACCCGCCTAATTCAGCTTCGTACTATGAAATTCAACGTCATTTAAATCGAGGGCGGGGTGGGTGTGGGGGAGGGAACCAGACAAGCAAGAGTTTGTAGCTGCAAGAGGATTAGAAATAGAGGGGAAGTCCGTGTGGTATTTCCATTTGCCTTTTTGTTTTTGTTTTTTAAAATTCCACGTGGAAAGAAAACATTTTACAAGAATACCTGTCAGTTTTTCATAGTTGTCTTCGGTTGGACCTTGGCCTGTAGGTGCTTTCCCCACTCCCATCTTTCTTGCTCTTAAGAAATTGGAAAAAAGAATCAAAGTCTGAGAAATCAAGAGAAGAAGAAGAAACGCCTGTGATTGCGCCTCTCGCTCTGTTCCGCAACGGTTATGCAACGTAGTTTTGTTGTACATACAATTTACACAATGCACCTATTTAAGACAATGGTTCACAAATAGCAGGTCTGTGACCTGCCTTTTATTTATGAATTGTTAATTCTTTTATCTTTTTGTTCTGTTTTGTTTCATTCTGTTTCACGTATAGTACCATGTAAACTAGTTTGCTGTCTCAGTGAGGTTTGGGTTTTTTTTTTCCCCCCAAAAAAGAGAAAGCCCTCTCCAATAACCTGGCTTTTCAGTAATCCTTCACTGTGTTACATATCTCTGTTGAGCCACTGCCCTGCTGCATTGTCTGATCTAGAATTGTCTGAGATTTTGTTCCGAGTGGGGGAAGAGAGAGGACACTCATACATACACACACAAATGAAAAGAGGGGCAAGCAGTCAAGTAACAAGGTGAGAGTTACTCCAGATGTGATATTTTCAGTCACTTTCAAACTGGGCTGGGGTTAGGATGTTTTAGGGGTGGTAAAAAAAAATCACGCTATTTTAAAGTTTAAATTTTAATAAACTTGAGCTGTTAGCCAGACGCGTTCACTTTCCCAAGGTGTCCTTATTTGTTGTCTGTTGACGTCCATTATTTCAAAGGCACACTTCCTCTTCCACACACACTGTGCTGTGCAAGTTCTTTCATTCCTTCCTACCCACCCTGCAATTTTCACTTAGTTAAGATCATCTGACCTAATGTTTTTGGAGGATGGAGACACACCTTTCCAGATCAGCCTCTGAGCGTCGCGTGAGAACATGACCACTCTCCATTTACTGTATTTCCTCACCCTCCCTACGCACTTGCTCAGAAAAAATTTTTTTTTAAAACTCTTGTTTTCTTTTTTAAGTGGTTCCTTTTATTAGTATGCTTTTGTATTTTTATTTTTTCCATGATAAAGCATTCTGTGAACAGAGCGCCTCTTTTTCTTTTTTTTTCTTTTTTTACAACTTCAAATTGTGTTTCGACTGTTTAGCAAATGTTTGTTCAGTTGTTTGGCACCTCAGAAATTTAACATCCAGGCAGTGTAAATTTTATACACAATTGTATTGAATGGGAAGCAAAGCTTTTGCTAATCTGAGTATCCATGTTTGGCTTTTGTGTTTTTTTTTAAATTGTTGCTAAGTAGCTTATTTACACTTCGAGTCTCCTTCAACTCTCGTCTCCCCCAATCCCACCTTCCACTTTTATCAAAAGAAACGGTTGGTTCAAGTCTTAATCCATCTAGCGTGTCAATATTTTGTTTTTTGTTTGTTTTTTCTGCCTTATATCCCAAGCTGTACAAGACAACTCAGTGAGGGAAGAAAAAGGGAAAAGAAAAAAAAAAGATGAACTAATGCCAACATTTTATCTTAGCACTGTTGCTTTTTCTGACGGTTTACTACTGTTCTGTAGCTGTGTACAAAAAGATGTGAAATAATTTCAGGCGGAAGAAGAAGAAAAAAATAAACTGTAAGTGAATATCTTTTAGCGGCGTGCGTTGTCGTTTCTTTTACGCCGAAGTGTGCGGTTTGTGGCATGCAGGAAACGAAGATGTGACCCAGAAGAGGGATGGCGTCGGGGCTTGGAACCCTTGGGTTAGTTGCCAAGGGCCCAATCTTGATCCCTGATTTGCTTGCCAGTGGAGCAAATCGGTGGAGAGTTGCTTAGTTGCCTTTTCTACCACTGGGAGCTCATTTCCCTTGTGAAGACCTCTGACCTCTGGGGATGAGCTCCCATTTGTGGCTGAGGCGACGAAGAGACAAGGCATCAGCTGATACTCTGCCAAGTGGATACTCTGCTCTTTGCAGTGGAAAAGCCCAGCCAAAGCTGCACTTTCAAGCAGTACCAAAAATGATTGCCCTTCTTTTCCTTGTTCTGCGCCCCCACTTTGCCTTCACCTCCTCACCTTTAGTGTAAGGCCTCCGCAGTCTGCTTCCCAGCTTCCTTCCAAACTGACTCTGCCTGCCCTGCTTGTTGGAAAGAAGAGAGCTGGGAAGAGGATTGTGGTGGTAGGAACTGGAGGGTGAGATGGGCAAAAAGAGGACCATGGTGGTGCCTTCCCTCCCACAGCTCACTGTCATTGGTGAAAGAAGACCAAGCATAAGAACATAAGAAGGGCCCTGCTGGATCAGGCCAAAGGCCCGTCTAGCCCAGCTTCCTGTATCTCACAACGGCCCACCAGATGCCCCAAGGAGCACACAAGACAACAAGATGCCTGCATATCTTGAAAATACAAAAAAGAGCTGCATAACAGGAAGAGGATTGTGGGAGTACTGGAAAAGCCTTCAGTGCAGCTGCTGCCGCCGCCACCCCCAACCGCAGTCCTCCTCTCAATCCTGCCACCATAGCAGTCCTCTGATTGGCAAGGTGATAGGCAACTGGCCAGTGGGCAGGCATGGAGCATAAGGGGCCCCTCACCAGTTCATTCCCTCCCCAGCCCTGCTGCTCCAAACAGTTTTGAACCTGATATTGATGAGAAGTTAGAAGATATTATAAACCCATGAATCATAGAAGGTACTTTGCTTAGGACCCCCTCCATCCCAGGGATGGCCCACGAGCTTGCAGGCTCATGACACAGCTTGGAAGCTAAGCAGTTCTGGTCCTGAAGGCTGTCTGGGTAGGAGGCTGCTTAAATGTGAACAGAACTAGAGTGGGGGCCAGGCCAGACTTTTTAATCTGACTCATGCCCCCATCTTCAGAACTGCAGGTAGCCTCTAAACCAGAGGTGTCAGACTCGTTCCGTACAGTGGGCCAATTAGCGTTCATGGCATCTGCTGAAGACTGAAGATGTTACTAAGTGGGAAGGGAAAGCCTGGGGCAGGCCATTAGGCCGCATTCAAGCCTCCATCCCCAAGCCACACGGCCCCAATTCGGGCCACACGGCATCCTTGGCTCTATGCCTGCTATACAGCTGGTGCAGATCTGAGGAACAGGGGAGGCTGGAGCCTCCGGAGCTCTCCAGAGCTGTGCTGGATATATAGCCCAGGCCTGCCAGCCTCACTGTCCCAGCGCAGCTTAGGATTGCGCTCTCACACTGGGAAGGTCTTGGTCACAGTTCAGTTTCTTAGCCATAATGTCACACCAGTTCTAAAACAGAGTGTGGGAGCCAGGATAGTTCCTTAAGGATTGGCAAAATTCCTTGTTTAGGGCCAGCTCATCCCTAGGCTGACTGGGCACCTGAATTGGCAAAGAGCAGGATGGGGTGAGAGAGGAAGTGTGGAGGAGCAGAAACAGGTGGCCTAGAACAATGGTATTCAAACTGTTTAGACTGGAGCCCACTTTTTAGAATGGCACTCATGTCAGGACCCAGCGGAAGTGACGTCATTAACCTGGAAGTGATGTTGTAGCAAGGAAGTGACATCATCAGGCAGGAAGTGCTGTCATTGTAACAATCAAATGATGCTCCTGAAATGCAAATTGACATTATTGGACTAAAGCAATTGTACAACCATGAAACATCCCTGACAGAAAGCAAGATTTGGACAAAATATGATGTAAAGTGATGAACTAAAAACAAAATTTGAACAAAAGCCCTTACTTGAAAATTCAAACTGTTATTCAAACTGAAAATTCAAACTCACAAAAGGAATATAACAAGCGTAAGGCCTGTAGTTTCCAAGATGGCTGCTCCCAGCTTTCTGTGACCCACTGACATCAGGCCACGACCCACAGTTTGAATAACACTGGCCTAGAACATCTATCTTTCTCTTCCAGTCATTTTTATTTGAGAATCCAGGGAGGGGAAACAAGTGCGGTAGCAAGTGTGGAAATAATTTGATATACCTCCTTAAGTGTCAGGAAGTCTTGAGCCAGCCTTGAGTACCAATTTGCTGTTTTATTTTGCATCATAGAATTTTCCCCATAGAATGAGACTTGGATCTGCATAGCTTTGCCCTGTCTCTTGGTCATGCAAGAGTGTGACATTGGAAGACCAAGATGGAATGTTGGGCCCGGGCTTTTCCATAGAGAGCAAAGGAGGCACAGGGAGTTGAATGTCAAGGAGGTGTTTGCATCAGAACAGTGAAGATGTTTATCTAAAGTCTATGGAGGACTTCAAAGTGATCATAATAATGCAATTAAAACCTGTTTCCCTTGATCATCTTTCAGCCACTAGAGACTGCAATGCTCCAGTGAGAACATGTTTACACACTGTATCTTCTTTTCTGGCTCATTTTTAAAATTTTGCTGTCTGATGCATGTCTCCAGAAATGACAATCTCATTTACAAGCATCCAAAATGTGGAGGCCCAGGCCTGTGATCCAGAAGTGCCCCATACACAGAGAGTTCCAGGATACAATTGCAAATGAAGTTTGTTTGGCACAAATTCCAAACTTCAAGCATTTGCAGTTTGACCATCATCAGACTTCACATATCAAATTCAAGTCCAAAAATACAACTTTTGTGGATGGTAATGCAATAATGCTATCATTGTTTATTTTATTAAAACTGTGGATCCAATGGCAGGTGTAGTTGGAATTATTTAGGGGAGGGGATTAGAAAATGTGGTTATCTGCAAGCAGGTTTAAGCTGGGAGCGTTTTCTCCCTAAGGAACATTTAGCTTTATTCCTTGTGTGCTCCTTAGAATGTATGCTTCTTCAGGGCAGAGAATTATCTGATCTTCCAGGAACTATGTGGTGATGTGGTTTGCTCTGCAATCTGAAGATGGTAATGTAACCAGGTTTAACTACAAACAAACCTGGTGCAGTCTAATGGCTAATCACAACTTCCCCATCTGATTCTGTCATGATCCTATAGTACAGGTGGTTGTTTCTTATGTATAAGGCAGGATCGCAGCCTAAAGCATGTTCACAGCACCCAGCAGGAGCACTGGTGCTGAGTCATCACCAGTCAGTGCTGGGCCCCAGTGGCACAAAGATGTCTGCAGAGAGTGACCAGCAGTAAGTACTACCACCAGCCACTGTAGAGTGAGGGGAAGGCAGAAGGGGAGAAGCGGAAGGGGAGAAGCGGGCCCAGGAGGGTGGTGGAAACAGCAGTAGTCTCTGCTGCTGTATCCTGTGCTCCCTTCCTGGCCAGGCAGCCCAACACAGGTCTCTTCGATTCTGCGCCCACTCAGTAGACCTGCGGAGATCCATTGCAACTGGCTGCGTTCTACCTCTAGAGACTCTGGCAGTTGCCTTGCACCCTAAGATACAGTGGTGGCCGTTTTGATGCTGCTGTTCCTCTGGGCACCGAGGCACCATAGGTATTGGCTGCAAGTCTTACTGATCAGGCTTGTGTCTGAGTAAAATAACTGTTTTCAAACAGCTCTAGGTGGCCTCGGGGGAGCCTCTCTCTCTCTCAGTCTCCGTCTTTCCCATCTGCAATATGAACATAATGAAACTAACTTCTTGTGCAGGGTTTTTTTGCAAGGGCAACATCAAGAGAATACAGGTGAAGCAAACTCAGTGCAATATGCCTGCTCCGTATGTTTAGTTGGTCTGAGCTGTAGGTGCTCTGGACAGGTAAGTTCATGGGATTTAGGCTGGGGAGGTGCTCCTCCTCAGGAAATACCCAGCACCACCACCCCAGCCCTCTCTTGAGGCACTGTGCGCCGCAGTGCACGGGCTGATCAGCCAAGCTGTCACTGCCACTTCAACATGTCCTCTATTTTTAAACCAAGTGAGAGTGAAGAAAAGTCACACATGCGGTTCACACTGCTCTCAGCCTCCAAGGCAGTGACATCAGTGTTGTTATGGTGACCAAATCTTTGCCTAAGTCTCCGTAGTGCTTGTTCGGCTGCCAAGGAAACTCATGCAGGTGACTATGTGGCCATCACCCGCTGGCACAGATTGTGGCTTTGGTGGCACAGCAGAGCAGTCTGCCAGTCCTGCCACAGCTGGGCCCTGGGCCTCGTCGTCTTCCATTTGAGGGACCGGAACCAGAAAGCCAAGCGGCACCTCTCAAAAGACTCTGAGCCCCTTTTATACTAGAATTGCACTGTTCAGGATATGGAACAAATATAAAAATAGGTTTTACCAAAAAAAACCCCCAAAAAACGGTTATGGATTTCCTGGAAAGAAGCTTTTTCGGTTATTGGTTGGTTGGATGCTTGGTTATTGTATAGAAATTTACTAATTTTTCCACAAAGGGAATACAGGATGAAGAAAAGAGAGGAACTACTAGAAGGATATAGTTGTTAATTGTTTCAATACGTGCAGCTTTTTGAGAGATTTAGGGCGCAATCCCAAGCACCCTGTCGTGTCGACGCAACGTTGTTGCATCGAAGCAACATACGTTGTGCCGATGCGGGGGCACTGAGCAGCACCCCCATGTCAGCACTACGACTCTCAAACCAGAACTAGCCATAGCGCCTGCCTGGGAATGAGGGCGAAGAGCCACCCATGCGCCAGCCAAACTCAGCTGACGCAGGGGCAGCTCTGGCGGGGGAGGAGGGCTGAACTGGGTGGGGGGTGCGCATGCTGGCAGGCATGGCGGCCCAAGGAGGGGTGGGCCTGGCCTCATCCTGGGCCTCATCCCCAGGCTGTGCAGCCCCGATTTGGGCTGCGCGACCCCCTTGGATCTGTACCCACACTTTTATGGGCGCAGATCCAAGGACCACATTGGGGAGGTTCCAGCCTCCCTGAACACTGGGTACCAAATGCTGGATACAGAACTGGTCCCCACCAGCGTTGCGTTGGATTGCGCTGCCCAAGTGGGTAAAAAGTTATATGGTTTTGAAGATTAAATGTTTTTATTAGAACATCAATCGTGTCCTGGAGAGAAGAGCAATGGACTGCTAAAATGTACAGGTTACTGTTGAAATATGAGACAGAAGAGAAACAAGAATGTATGATACAATGAGCTAAAACGTTGGTCATGTGATTTTAATGGAACAATGGGAAAGTTTGTGGATTGAAAGACTGAAACTTACATTAAATGTAAATCTTAAAAGAAAATTTTTACATGTTGATGGATAGAGGGTATAGAACACCAGTTAAATTAGCAAAAATGTATAAAAATGTGTCAAATAAATGGTGGAAGTGTAAGAAATGAGATGGTAATTTAACTATATGTGGTGGACTTGCACAAAAACAAAAAGATATTGGGCTCAGATACACCAGCAGATGCAGTGGATTTTTAAGGTAAATTTCAAATGAAACCAGAAGTCTTCTTGCTGGGTATACTTGATGATCAGGTACCAAAAGACTTCGACATTTTATTTTTATATATGACATATGCGGCAAAGATACTATACGCAAAACATTGGAAAGTCCCAGAGGTACCTTCAGTTGAAGATTGGTGGATAAAATATTTGAAAAATTGACAAACTTACGACTGTGCTTAAAGAGAAGTCAGGAAAGTCATTTATGAACAACTGGAAACCACTCATTGAATTCCTGTGTGAGAGGGGAAATGTTGGTGCAATGAACCGAGAACTTCACTGAATAGGTGGTTGATTTAGACTCAAAACACTTTGCTGGGGATTAAAACAAATGATAGCGAGATTTAAAAAAATCAGAGTATTAAAGAAAAGAATAAAAGGCTGCCTAAGAGACACAATTTTTTTATTTGAGCAATTACTAATATTTTGTAGATGATGTAATAAATTTAGATGTATTTCTCCATGCTTGCTTTATATACTTTAAATTTAGTTATTTGTTTTAGATGTTGGTTTGTTTTAGTTGTTTTAATAAAAAAAATTTTTAAAAAAAGACTTTGAGCCCTTCAGAGCTGCGACACAACTTCTGACTTAAATCTTTCATTAGATAAAAGAATCAATTTGGGTTTCATCAATCTTAAAAGTGATTTCCCCATTTCCTCCATTGCATGCCCTTCGGGTATTTTAGGGGCACTTAAAACTTGTCCGGTTTTGAGGCAGGATGCCAAACGCTGACTCCGTGACCCGGAGGTGCACTTGTATTCCTCCTCCTGTTGCTCCCTAGATTTGAAAGGAAGAGGAGAATGGAATGGAAGAGGAATTGTGTAGGAGAGGAGGAGGACAGTGGTGGGCTAGCATGTCAAATCCTTCTCATCCGGGGATTGCAAAGGCACGGGGGAGCATGAGGTTGTGGGAGGGGCCAATTCTTCAGAGTTCCAGTGAGTTCAAGCTGTATGAGTAGGGTTACCAGATACAAACTGGGACAGAGTTCCTATACCTTTAATCATTGTATAGAAGAGGGATTTTGGCAGGTGCAGCTCAACAAGGAAAGGATTAAAAAGCGAACCTAGCAACTCTCCTGCCAACCTAGTAGTTCGAAAGCTCGTAAAAAATGCGAGTAGATAAATAGGTACCACTTCGGTGGGAAGGTGTGTTCCATGTGCTACGGTGTATAGTCATGCTGGCCACATGACCGTGGAAACTGTCCTCGGACAAACGCCAGCTCTATAGACTTAGAAATGGAGATGAGCACTGCCTCCTGCAGTCAGCCATGACTAGATCATTTGGCCATGGGGAAGCCTTTACCTTTTTATTAGTCAAAAAACTGCGATTTTAACAAACCACGATTTTTACATGACAGCTGTATTTTCATTTTTTGGCCCTAACATTTGATAGAATGAAACCAGAGTGTGTTTCATTATATTCTGCATTAAATTACCTTTCCAATTATATGTATTATTCATAATTACCAACATTTTCACAATTCACATTTTCACTAGTGTAAAACTCAGCTTGTTGCCCCCCTAAGCTTGTTGCCTGGTGCAATTACACACCTGCATCCCCTTAGCTATGCCTCTGTATTCAGTGTCAGTCTCAAACTAAGATCAGGACAAGTGTTGGTCCTGCCTCCTCAGGTTTAGGCAGAGTTGTGCTACATAGTGAAAATTATGCCAGATAGAAACAAGAGCTCATCTCCCTATACCTTCAATTTTCAGACTAGGCACATTGGTTTTTTATTAATGCATTTATTATTTATTTTGAAGATTCTCATCTGGCCTTTCCTTCACAGAAACAAATGCTCAAGGTGGCTAACAATGTATTATTAAAATCTATATATATAAAGGAGAACATGTGTGTGTGTGTGTGTGTGTGTGTGTGTTCCGCATAGGCTCCGGAATGCTTGGAGCGACGTGCACCAAACTCCGCATGCGCATGCCTTATGGCCTGGCGACAAACACTGTGGGGGTATGTCCCCCCTAGTGCCCCCAGGGGTGGGGGTGCACAGGGGGCGCCACATAAAAATGATTGAAAATGGCCGATATCGGTGTCAAATCCATAGTTTCCAGGGTCACCGAGACGAGCGGCGACACTTTCAACGCTGTTGGAGTCTGGGTTCAGCCCCAGTCAGCATGGGGGGCGAGAAGGTGTGCAAAATAAAATGTCCGTGTGTGTATGTATGTTCCAGCATAACTCTGGAATGCCTGGAGCAATTTACACCAAACTTGGTACACATATGCCTTATGATCTAGGAAAAATAATGTGGGGGTACGACACCCCTAGCACCCCTAGGGGTGGGGGTGGGAAGGGGGTGCCATGTAAAAATAATTGAAAACGCCTGATATTAGTGTTGCATCCATAGTTTTCGGGATCGCTGAGCTGATTGGTGACAGTCCCAATGACATTTAAGCGCAAGTTTAGTCGAACAGAACTCTGTAGAACCTTCTGGGAATTTTTAGAAATCATTATGCCCCGGTCTTGGACTCCACTCAAATATTTGCCATGTTACCAGGCGTAGTCGATACCATAGTAGATGCCGATGAGATCATCAATTTCCCATCAGATTTCCTAAACTCACTTGATCCGGCTGGATTGTCACCACATCGTCTTTTACTTAAAGTGGAATCTCCAATTGTTTTACTGCAGAACCTCGACCCGCCAAAACTTTGCAACGGCACAAGGCTGTGTGTCAAGAAGATGCTGGGTACTGTAATTGAAACAACTATCTTAACAGGAAAGGGAGAGGGTGAAACAGTGTTTATCCCATGGATACCACTCATTCCAATGGATCTCCCTTTTAACTTTAAGAGATTGCAATTTACAGTGAGACTTGCATTCTTGGTCACGATCAACAAGTCACAGGGGCAGTCTATTAAGTACTGCGGAGTGGGTTTGAGATCACCATGTTTCTCCCACGGACGACTTTATGTTGCTTGCTCAAGGGTGGGTTCACCCAAGAATTTATTTATTCTTGCTCCTGGAGGTGAAACTAAAAATGTTGCTTATAATCAAGTTTTGCGTTACATTAATGTTATAGTGAATTAGTAAAAGATTTTACTTTATACTTTTTATACTGCACTTATACTTTTAATGACCTGTAAACAAAATTACTTCAATTTGACACTATAGATAGAATTCATTCCTTTTCCTGTCTAATAGAAGCTTGGGATAATTTGTTACCCGGGCAACGCCGGGTAACAAAAGGCTAGTGAACAATATAAAAAATGTGAAAAAGAAAAAATATTAAAAAGGGGGCAAGGCCATTCTGGAGAAAGACAAGTAGCAAAGACAAGTACCACTATAGAGACATAGGGGATATATAATGACACATCACACAATGCTATGTCAACATTGACACCCCTCACCTTCAAAGACCAATCAATAGCTGTTTGGAGTGCAGGTATGCCCAGAGGCGTCATTCAAGCGGAACGGCCCGGTACTCCGTTCCGCTAGTTCCGCGGAGGTCCCGGGCCGCGCCGCTGCCTCGGAGGACAGGCGAGCTGCTGCTGGGCCCTCCCTCCCTTCCTTGCGTTTGGAATCACTCTAAAATGGAGCGATTCCGGCGCAGTGAGGCTTGGGAGGGCGTGGCAGCCCTCCGCCATAGGGGCGGAGGGCTGTCAATCATCCAAGCGATCCGGTAGTTGGCGCGCTCGGATGACATCACTGGGTATGCCCCTATATCCACTGATTTGATATCCACGGTTTCAGTTATCTATGGATACCATGGATACTGGGACACCTATTAAAAAGATGGAGAACATTTAACAAATCTCTTGTTGCAGCAAAACCACTGATGATCTCCTATGTTTAAAAGGCACCCCCAGTATCCACAGTTTTAGGTATCCACAGGGGGATCTGGAATGGAACTCCAGCAGATATCAGGGCATTCCTGTACTGCATCTGCCTTCCCCCACCCCCTACACACACTCCAGGGTTAAATGCTGTCCAGATTAGTTAAATGAATGAGTTGGGTTTCTACAAAATTTAATGCTGTTGCAAGTCAGCTGTCAGATTCTATCAGAAATATTGATTGCAGTATGTCTGAAGTAGCAATATTGATTACTACTTCAGAACCATCATCTGTCAGCATGTCTTGCCACACTGGGGGAAGGCACATGTTGCGCCCCTGCCTGAGGCTTACCTGTGTGCAACTGAGCCCTGGGCATGTCACGCCACGACGTTGTGATGTCATGACATTGGCTCCAGCAGCCTGTGCTCGGGCGAAATTGCCTGATTACAGGCTGCAGGAGCCCAGCCTGGCTCCAGTCTCAGGAGCCCCTGTGTGTGCCTCCCTGCCTTCCCACGTTGGGGTGGTGGGTAGGCATGCACAGGGGCTCCTGCAGCCGGTGCTTGGATGAAATTGCCTGAGCGGCAGCTCACTGCCTTCAGAGAACTCGGGGAGGCAGGGAGGCATGAGCAGAGGCTTCTGTGACTGGGAGGTTCTTATCAGAGGCAGGGCTCCCATACATCTCTCCCTGGCTTCAGTTGAAGCCATATGGAGACCGGCAGAGTTCTACATCTGAGTGGAATGCTTGCCTTCTCCAGAGCAGCAGCGTGCTGCCAGTGTCAACTGATTCTTAGGGGTGCAAATTTTTGCGCCCCTAAGAATTTTGCGCCCTGGGTGACAGCCCCCTGGCTTCCCACACGCTACTCCTTTGCCTGTCAGATCTGGTTAAATCTAAAGTATTTTGGAAAGGATTTTTTTTTGTTTAACAACTTATTAATTTGGTGTCTCATAATCATCAGGATGTGAAGGCAGATGCATCCTTCACCAACAAAGTTCATGACAACATCACAGCAATCCTTGGAACGATTCAACCTTTTGGAGGAAAGCTCTGATGCAACTCAGGTTGGTGCACGAGTTGTCGTTTTTGATGCATGTTTTTTCTGAAGCATGCGAAGTTTGATGGAACACTCATCCAAGTGGGACTCTGAACGAAATTGCCCTTTCCAAGTGACTCATAGCAGAGATGCATCAGAGGAAAATTGGAATTTCTCACCCTTGTGGCATCCTCAGCTCTGACTCATTCCACCCAAGGAGAGTTAAAGCACATAAAGAGTCATCAGAGAGAAGCAACATCACATCATAGCTAAAAATACAAGGTGAGTAAAAACGTATGAATGAAACCTTTCCACAGGTTTTGGCATTGCTCATACAATGACTATCACTCTCTTGAACCTGATCTCACAACTTGAACCTGAGAAATAGACTCTTCCATGCATTCCCA
This sequence comes from Lerista edwardsae, assembly GCA_029204185.1. Taxonomy (NCBI): domain Eukaryota; kingdom Metazoa; phylum Chordata; class Lepidosauria; order Squamata; family Scincidae; genus Lerista; species Lerista edwardsae. Next base: position 20,676 of record JAJKFI010033749.1, read on the forward strand.
AAAGCTCTTAATTAAGGATTGCCATGTTGGCCGCATCCAAAAACCTGAGAGTTCTGATGACAGTTTTGGAACATGGTGGCTGGAAGGCTAAACGAATGCAGGCAAACAGAATGAGACTAGGTTTGGTTTGAGTTTCCACTAAAATGGAAAAGGTTGATGTCATTTTGCCTTTTCATAAGAACATAAGAAGAGCGCTGCTGGATCAGGCCAAAGGCCCATCTAGTCCAGCTTCCTGTATCTCACAGCGGCCCACCAGGTGCCCCAGGGAGGCATGAGACAACAAGATGCTTGCACCCGGTACCAGTAGCCCACCACCTTTGTAAAGAGGTTGCACAATCCATCATTGCCTATAGCCCACGATGGACCTTTCCTCCAGAAATCCGTCCAATCCCCTCTTAAAGGCATCAAGACCAGATGCCATCGCCACCTGCTGTGGCAAAGAGTTCCACAGATCCTTCTCCAGGCAGTGATTATTATGTGGATGGTTTGGAGGACTATTACACTGATACAAGCCTCCAGCTTGGGTCAGCTGGGGCTCAGGTAGGCAAGCTTGGAATCAGGTAGGAGAGAGACTTTGGCTGGAAAAGCCAAGGGTAAATAAGCCAAGGGGAACCTCAGGAGTTTCTGAGGATTGGGAAAGTGAATCATGATAGGTCTGAACAGGTGAAAGCAGGGAGGGCAAATGGGGGGGGGCTTTTGGATATGGCTAAGGGACAGTCATACCATGAATGCCTTGTTGATACCTGTTGGGACAAAAGGTAAACGTCAAGCTGAGATGGCTGAGGGATTGGCCACACTAGCATCAGGTTTTGTCTGTATGGAGGGTGGGCCCTGCAAATAAGTTTTCAGAATCCCAATTTCTCTTGATTGTAAGTACTAGCCACGGTGGCCATCTGCTTAGGGCAGTGGTTCCCAGCCTGGGGGTTGTGTTCCCTCCCAGGAAACCAGAACCATTGTATTCCCTTTTAAAGGGGGTGGCTGAAGTGGTGATGCCACGACTGAGACTGCCACTGCCACAAAGGGCTTTGTTAAGGTACCTGGGGAGGGTGGCATGGCCATCTGGAAAGGGCAAAGGGGCAGTGAACCAGCGGTGTTATGCAGCCAGAACCTGGAAGTGGATGTGATCGCTGCAGGGAGCCGTTTGGGACAGCCCGCCCGTTGCGTTCCCCAGCGTTACGCCGTTTGCGTAACCAATTACACCGCTTGCGTACGATATGCAAATGGCGTAACGCTGCAGAACGCGACGGGCAGGCTGTCGATCACCCGGATGTCCCGCCCAGCGTTCCGGCCGCATAACTCCGCTGCAGTGAACCCCTCTGCAGGCTGCCTGGCTGCCCCAAACGGCTCCCTGCAGCGATCACATCCACTTCCAGGTTTGCAATCACATAAAGTTTGGGAACCACTGGCATGGAGTTACTAGATACGAAGCATCTGGGACCAAACACCTTTAACCATTGTATGGAAGAGAGAAGTTGGGCAGGTGCAGCTTTTTAAACCCTTCCATGGCAAGCTGCACCTGCCCAAATTCCCTCTTCTATACAAGGGTTAAAGTTATAGGCACTTTGTCTCAGTTTGGATCTGGTAACCCGATCTGCCTGCCTGGGGTCACTTGGTCAGGAACAGTGATGTCATGCAGGGGGGACGCGGGGAACTCAGTTCCACTAGTTAAAATTAGGGATGACTCCGCCCACTTCACTCTCCCTCCTCCCCCCTCCCCCTTCCTCTGCAAAGAGCTTTTCTTCTTGATTGGCCAGCACTCAGAGGGTTAAAGGGAGCGACTCCAGATTCCTAGGGGGGCGAAGGCAGTGATGTCATTCAGGAGGAACGGACCAGGACCAGAACGGGCTCCGTGGCTGGTTCCAGGTTCCCGACAAGTGCCAATCAAAAGTGAGTTCCTGTTCCTAAATCATTTGAATGACACCACTGGTCAGGAAAGTGTTCTGTTTGCTAGGCGCTTTCATTTACTGAGGTGGCCCAAAAAGCATTGACTTTAGGCTTGCTTCTCTGTGGCCAAGATTCCTGCTCTGCTGAGGCAGATAATTTTAATGCACAAACTCTGGCCATTTCACGCACCTTGAAAAATGGAGCCAAATTGGCCTCAAAGGAATCTGGGCAGCTGTGACTACAATGTCCCCAATTGCCACAAGGTGGCTCTCTCACTCCACATGATTCCAGGAGCCAGTTTCCTCCACCTCTTTCTAGAGTTTGCAAAATACTTTCCAGGTTTCCATCATTGTTAAGAGGATCTCAGTTTGATTTTAATTTGTGTTCCTCAAAGAACATGTTTCCTTGCAAGGATATGTGCTTCCAAATAGTGAAATGTATTTCAAGGCATACACAACAAAACAATGTTAGGGGATCTGACTCCGTCTATTCAAAAATAAAATTCAATTGGTGTCCATTCTTGGTGGGTAAAAGCAGGTCACCAGAATCTGCCTCCAATTCATGACTGAAAAGATCTGCGAGACAATTTCTGGAAACTGACATTGTTTACAACAGTGACTGCGACTGACTGGTCACTGTTCAGTTTCAATAACTCTGTGGTAGACAGTTTCAGTGATGTCATGCAGGGGGAACGAGGGGGAACTCAGTTCCATTAGTTAAAATTAGGGCTGACTCCGCCCACTTCACTCTCCCTCCTCCCCCCTCCCAATGCAAAGAGCTTTTCTTCTTGGTTGGCCGGCACTCAGAGGGTTAAAGGCAGTGATGTCATTCAGGGGGAAAGGACCAGAATGGATCCTAACGGGCTCCGTGGCTGGTTCCGGGTTCCCGACAAATGCCAATCAAAAGTGAGTTCCTGTTCCTAAATCATTTGAATGACACCACTGGACAGTTTCCTGCTGAACCACACATTGATACTGCTGGAGTTTGTGCTCCGAAGAGAAATTCCGTTCTGAAAGAGGGATAACACCTTTTAGCTTTTCTAGGTGCGCCATTGGTGCATATATGCCTGCACTGGTTTCCATGGTGGTCGCAGGCTCTGAATTACACTTTCTCTCCAGCCGCTTGCCTAAGGGGAGCACGTTGTTATGGATGCTTCTCTAATTCCAAGCTTCTATTTACCTCTCTAACCAAAACCAAGATGTAACAAACGTGGTAACCCTTATGTAGGCAGGATAGCGAGGGGTAAACCTCAGCTAGAGGGCTGGAGGGTGGAGTTAATCACCCCTCCAATTAGGAGACCACAGCTAGATGACTCCTGCAGTTAGTTAGGCCTGTTGCCTGTGTTCAGAGAGTGTTTGTTCTGTTGCTGTTATAATAAAATGCTCAAGCTGTACCTGCCTTGCGTGAGTTGAGTCTGCAAAGAACCCAGTATTTTCCAGCAACTTTCAGCAAAATGGCATGAAAAATAAATACACATGGAAGATGTTTCCACTATACTCTCAAATGTGATCAGCCGTGAGAGATTTTGTGCTGAATTGCCCTTTGACAAAAATATCTTGGGGAATCTTGGGGAAAGATGGTTGTTTGGTTTGTTTACTGGACACAGCTTCTGGGCATAGCTCCCCACTGACGGTTACAAACGTGGGCCATCATCTTACCTAAGGGCTACCTGTAGCCCATGTGAGATTAAGGCAGCGATGGGATCTCTACAAATGATCCGGGGGAACGCTGGGCGGGACTTACGCGGGGCTTCCGCGTGATTGGCTGCCTGTCCGTAGCGTTCCACAGCGGTCCTGGCCTCGGGGGG
>JAJKFI010033749.1:24766-45102 GCA_029204185.1 Lerista edwardsae
ATATATATATATATACACACACACACACACACACACACACACACACACACACACACACACACATTACAAGCATTTTTATAACCCCCCTCCTCTTCTTCCCCAAGTTCCTGCTTGGTTGGAAATTATATCTTAGGGGCTGGGGCATGAGCTGCTCTGGGCTAATTGGGCTTTGAAAATGCCGTGACAATTTCGATAAGGGAGGAGGCTCTGCTAGCAAGAGCCAGTTCCTTATCTATTGTGCAGGGCCAGCAGCCCTGAATTGTGAATGTCAGCAACATTGAATTGAGAACATTACAAGTAATGTTTTCACATTACATTGTGAAAACAATGAAAGCAAAGATGGAAAACAGTTACATATTTCCGCAGCCATAGACAAGTCACTTTAAACAAAAGACTTAAGATGGCTGCACTTTGGTAAGTTGGCAACTGTTCTCATCCAGGGCTGCTGGCCCTGCACAATAGATAAGGAACTGGCTCTTGCTAGCAGAGCCTCCTCCCTTATTGAAATTGTCACGGCATTTTCAAAGCCCAATTAGCTCAGAGCATCTCATGCCCCAGCCCCTATGATATAATTTCCAACCAAGCAGGAACTTGGGGAAGAAGAGGAGGGGGGTTATAAAAATGCTTGTAATGTATATATTTTTTGCCTTTTCCTTGTGAATTGGTCCGCCTGCGCAGGTGTAAATAAACATGATCCTCATACTCTCTCATCTGGTTTGCCTTTTTAAATGCAATCCCCACAATAGAAACTATTCTAGGCTGATTTTCGGTAACACAAAACACATGAGCCTCTTGGAGCACCTGATAGTCTTGCCCGCTCAGCAGAAACCTCATTTCAGAAACCACTCCTTTAATTGATAAGATTTTTTTTATTACCTGGAATTGCTACATGGCTTCAGGCAAGCCCAGTCTCCTCCTCCGGCCTGAATTTCTTTAAACATGATGACTCGGCAATACTCAGACGTCATATACCCTGTTATTGAAATGCCCCACGTCATGTTTGATGACTACTAGCTTCTTTATTGCTGAGGAAAGCCTGGCCAGGCCTGGCCCTGATGGCATCTGAGAAACAAGATGGGATAGGTGAACTTGGCTTCCCCCGTAACTGAAATGAAATTTACTGTTGCTTCATCTTTATACGTTTCCGTGAGATAATCTCTGTTTGCTGAACAATGACTTCATGCAGAGCTGCCTGCAAAGAATTTTGGGCAATGGCTTGGACGGAGGGAGCTGGCTGCTAATTTCTGTGGTTTGAATGAATGGTTCCCTGGTGGCTGCCTCTGAATCGCCAAAGCAATTATCGCTGCATTTGGGGCTCAAAACACAGCACAGCAATTCCAAGTGAGCGTTTGCCTAGCCCATCGCCCTAGTCAACATATGTTTTTCCACAAAAGGAAATGGGCCGTTAAACATCCTTTATTTTAAAAAGTTCACCAGGAATTGATATGGAGTAAACTTTTCAAAAGAAGGCAAATAGTCATTTTGAGTGGGGAGTCAGTGTGGTGGCCAGAATTAAGACATATTTTCCTAGGAATAGGCTCCAGTGAATACAGTGGAACTTGCATCTCTGTAGACATACTTAAGATTGAAGCAAGTCTGGTTATGATTGTGTATGATTTTTGGTTTAGTTCCATCCCTAGACCATGCACCCAATTATTTTTATTCATTAACCAACCCGTTGCACAGAAGAGCCTTTACGTTAGCTCGTTGTAACATTTTCCCCTCGGCAGTCCATGCTGGCCGATTTCTTAATATCCCGTGGGATAAAAGGCTCTGTTTCTTTTGTCGTGGGTCTCCTGATTCTCTGTTTCACATTCTTTTTTTTTGTCCAGCTCACCTTGATATCCGTAATCATTATTTTGCACCTTGGATACCACCTGATTTCATTCCTTCTGATGTTACTCTTTCTGAGTTTATGAGTGATGTTTGTGATTCTTTGACTGCGGTTGTTGCTGGCTATTTATCTGAGATTCTCAAAGTTACCTTGTCATATTCATATTAATTCTTGTATTCTGTCCCTATACTGCTGTGGTTGTTCTATGTGTTTTGTTATGCCAATAAAGGTTCTAGAAGTAAAAAGAAGATTACACTGCTAAATCATCACACATGTTCGGCCCTTCGGAGAAACCTTTGATTCATCCATCTGAATTTTCCGATGCAGACTAAACTAAAGTTCTTTTCAGATGTTATCAGAAAATGCAGTGGGAAAGAAGAGCGGGATTGGGCTGACCCATCCATGAGGCCAACTGATGTAGCTGCCTCAGGCAACAGATTGGCAGGGGGCAGCCACTTGCCCCCACAAGGACGAGCAGGCCCCTGCCCATCGCCTCGTAAGGGTGGGGGCGGGAGCATTTGGCATAGTGTCTGAAGCACCAGGGGGCTCAGGCTGCCAAGTGGAATCACAGATACCGCGTCTCTGTGTGTACCGCTGCCAACAAAGCTATTCATGGAGTCCTATCCCCTCATATGGAATCCCCACAGGTCCTTTTAAATTGTTTTTTCAGGCTTCCTTTCAGTTGTCACCTGAACATTAATCAATCAATCAATCAATCACTAGTATTTATATACCGCTTTTCAACACAAAGTTCACAAAGCGGTTTACAGGCAAATAATAACATTAAAGTTAAATGGCTCCCTGTCCCAAAAGGGCTCACAATCTAAAAGAATGGAGAACACCACCAGCAACAGCCACGAGAAAGACACTGTGCTGGGGTGAAGAGGGACAATTGCTCTCCCCCTGCTAAATATAAGAGGATGCCACTTGAAAAAGTGCCTCTTGCCCAGTTAGCAGGGGTTAAATTAATGCTGATTTTGTGGAAACCCCAGGCTAATCCCAGAGGTTGACATCCCTATCCACATGTTCAGGATAAGTCTGAAAGATGGCCCATGCAACCAGCTATCTATAAGGAGGCCTTTCTCCTGTGTCATTGGGTACTCTGATTTTTCACCTTTCCTGACGGCCTGGGAGGAAGCCCTTTGTGCATACAGCTGGATGCACTGGAGACTTTGACAGACTTTATAGCAGATGCATCTGGGACTTTTCATTTCACAATCTCTGCTGCCCTCGTCTGGAAAGAGAGGGAGAAGCTGGCAAAATTCCTCTTTGCACTGCTGAAACTACCAAGCGCATATTGCGTGTTTCCAGGGAAGACACTCCTTTCCCTGTACGGAAACTGACTGCAGGGAATCCTGGGCAATAATTTTCTTGCGGCAGGCTGTATCTGAGCAATCACTGGGGGAGGACCATATGAGGCTGTCTTTGAGGTGTCCTGGGTGCTGGCTGTGGCACAATGGATGGGAATGAGGTGCACACCCTCTGCCTGGCAGTGCCCAGGCTGCGGAATTTCCCGTCAAGAGGTGACTCAGCTTCCCTCATCCCTAATGGTCTTCTGGCACCTTTGAAAGCTGTCTTTGTTTGGGCAAACGTTTGGCTTCCCTTCTAAGTGCTTGATGTGAGGTATAATTTTTGTTTCATAGTGTGGCGCTGCCTCCCTTTTGCTTTATTGTTTTGATATGGGGATAAGCATCATCTATTTTTTTTTATTTCAAACAAATAATACACCTAACATATACATAATACAAAATGACACATAACACACACATAACACTACCCAACTTGAAATTTTTTTTACACATACTAATTTCCCCTTGTCAGGATCTCCCCAGAGCCCTGCCAGGGTGACAAGGAGGCCCACAGCTCGTGGGCAGGCGCCCATCTCACAGCCTGACGTGGTCTCTGGGGGCACGGAGGAGAGGCACTCACTCTGCCGGGTGAGGAGCTCCACCAGCAAGGCTGTTGCCGGGAAGGCTCTGCCCTTGGGGCCGACGTAGGACACACGTCCGGCGCCAGCTGTGCACCCAGCCAGGCTTGTGCAGCTGGTGAAACAGGCACAGGGTGCCGCCGCTCGCTGCCGAACCACAGCCTGAGCTGTGAGGCAGGCAGGCAGGCTGGGGGAGTGGGGAATGAGCCACAGCTGGCACTGTACAGTAGCTCCAGCTGAGAGGGAGGTGGAGGGCAGGGTTGATGAGGGAGGAAGGGGGTGGGACAAGGCCAAGGGAGGTGGCCTGTGATAAGGGTCAGCGAGGCTTAGACAGATGCTGGCAGGCCTCTGACTAACAGACCCCACAAAAGGAGCAGGATCCAGGGTATGTCAACCCCATGTCCTCTTTTGCTGACCAACTGAGGCCCAACCCAGTGTAAATCAGGGCCTCAGCCTACCTACCTCCAGGCTTGCCTGGCCTTTGCAGGCCTAGGTTCTGCTGGGGCGGCATCCGCCTCCACGGGGTACGGAAACCTCTAAATTAACGCAAGTGTGGAGCAATTTCATCAAATATCTTAAGCATCTAATCCCATCTTCATAGTACTTAATACCCATCTCTGTCAGCCATTCTTTTATCTTTCTTTTTTATCCTTTTATCCATCCTCTCTCCTTTTAATTTGTTAAATTATCTTTATTCTTCAAATCCACAAGTCATGTTATTTTTTTCTATCTCTTGCAGAAAGATAAACTTTCTTCCAATGAGTGGCTTCCAGTTATTCATAAATGTATTTCCTGGCTTCTCCTTAATCAAAGCCATTAATTTGTTCATGGATCTGCTAAACCTTTGTCCATTTAGAGATACTTATCCCTGGTGAACAAGGAACCCTGTGAGTCAGGCTATTCTGAAAATCAGTGTGAGTTGTGTTTGCACAAGGAGACTCAGGGCGCAATCCTAACCTGGAGTTTGGCCGGCACAGTTAGGCCAGCAAAATTTGGCTGGCACAAGGGACACCGTAAACTATGTTTGGACCACTCTCAGAATCAAAGAGGCCAGCACATTGATGTGTGCCATTCTCCCTGACTCCAAGAGTGGTCCAAATGCGTTTTACGGCAGTCTTTCTGCTGGCTAAACTTTGCCAGCCTAACTCCAGGTGACACCCTGCACCCTCAGAGTGTGAGTTAGGCTGGCATAAACTAAGCCAGCAAAGTTTTGCCAGCATAAGGGCCACCATAAAGCGTTTTTGGACTACTCTCGGAGTCAGGGAAGATGGCTCACATCTGTGTGCTGGCCTCTCTGACACCAAGAGTGGTCCAAACATACTTTACGGTGTCCTTTGTGCTGGCCAAACTTTGCTGGCTTAGTTTATGCCGGCCTAACTCAGTTTAGGATTGCGCCCTCAGATTCAAATTCCCCTCTTTGGGCTGGTACTTGCTTCTTTTCCCACTCTCAGCTTAATATACCTCAGAAGGTTATTATGAATTTACAGTGGATGTGTCCTTGAGTAGCTTGAAAGAATAGTAAAATGGGAATTTACTAAATAGTGAAAAGGAGCCCTCAATTTGCCTCATGGCTGAGCAGAGATTTCATCCTGGCTCTTCTCTGGCTGAATTCCAGGACTCCAATCACTATCCCACCCCTGCTTGCATTTGAAATGTAATCTATGAATTGATTCAGTAGGTATACCTGCACAGGGGTTTTTAAATGGATTTCACATGCAATGGCTGTGAGAGGCCATGCTTGTTTGTTACCTGGGCCAGCTCATGTGGAGGAGAGCAGACTGGGGAGGTAGAAGATCTCTGAAGAAGAAGGGAACAGACTGCAAGAGGAAGTGTGGAGAGAGGTGGGTGACATAATCTTTGAAAAGGAACAGGGGAAGAGGAAGTCTAGAGGAGGGGAGAGTGGTGGGTAAGAGCATTGCAGACACAATTTTTTATGAATTAATAAATGCCACTGCATACAACCAAAAAAACCCCAGCTACAACCACAGCCACAGGAAATGGCCACAAACTAGATCCAAGTTGAACAGCCAAGGAATCTCACAAACCTACCTTGTAAACATGGGGAGGAGGCTCTCCAATGCAACTCAATTCAACTCCAAGTTAATACAGTCCTGCTCATATTATTTGTTGAGCTTTTCTGACAAGATTAAGATGAAGATGGTATGCTTAGAAATATAGCACAAACTAGAACAGGGCAGAAGAGCCTTCAGGGGGAGTTTTTAGACAAGCCATCCCATTCAACTGTTTACTTTTTTGATTTGAAAAACAGATGTGTGGGCATTCTGGTTTGAGGCCAGACGATGGCAGCAGATCAGAGAGAGCTGCATAGTTCCTGGCTGAAGGTGTCTGTATCGCCTTGTTCAAGGGAGGTCTTGCCACTGCCCTCAGTCAATATTTTCTCAGCCCTGCGGAGGTGTAAGGCAACATTTCTTAGAGACTGAATCCCCAGTCTGAGCTCAATGAGAGAGCTGGGGTGGGGCGATGTAATAGTGGGGGCATGCCATCATTCTCCGGATCAAAAACTCGAAGGGGGTCTTGAAATGAGGAAACAAATTAGAGAGACATAAAAGAGGGACAGGGTTGTAATCATGGGGGACTTCAATTATCCTCATATTTGACTGGGTCAAACTCGTGCTCTGATCGAGAAAGAGAAACTGGAGTTCTTGGCGTGCTAAATGACTGTGTCTTAGAGCCGCTAGCCGTGCTATAAACTGTCCCCACCAGAGGACAGGTGACATTGGATTTAATATTGTGTGGTACTTAGGGCCTGGTTAGGGATGTCAATGTTACTGAGCCGTTGGGGAATAGTGACCATGTTGCAATCAGTTTTGCCATGCATGTCGGGATTAGAGTGCCAAGCAAATCTGACATGAAAACCCTTGACTTCTGAAGGACAGATTTCTCTCAATTGAGGAGGCTAGTTAGGAAGAAATTGAAAGGGAAGGTAAAAAGAGTCCAGTCCCTCCAGGCTGCGTGGAGGCTGTTTAAAGCAACCACAGTAGAGGTCCAGCGGGAGTATATACCGCGTAAAAAGAAGGGCTCGACTAGGTCCAGGAGGGTGCCTCCATGGCTACAAGGAAGGTTAGAGAAGTTGTAAATGGCAAGGAAGCTTCCTTCTGTAGTTGGAAGTCTTGCACTAGTGAGGGGAATAAAAAGAAACACAAACTCCGGCAAAAGAAATGCAAGAAGGTGATATGGGGTGCCAAGAAAGACTTTGAGGAACAAATTACCAGCAACATAAAGGGGACCAATAAAAGCTTCTTCAAATATGTTAGCAGCAGAAAACCTGCCAGGGAGGTGGTCAGCCTGCTAGATGGGGGAGAGGAAAAGGGGGGGAAGTGGGGACTTGGAGATTACAGAGAAATTAAATGAGTTCTTTGCATCTATCTTCATGGCAGAAGACCTCAGACAGCTACTGCTGCCTGAACGACTAAGGAATTAAGGGCGCAATCCTAACCAATTTTGCAGCACCGGGGTAAGGGCAATGCAGCTGTGAGGTAAGGGAACAAACATTCCCTTACCTTGAGGAGGGCTCCGTGACTATTTCTCCACTGCAGGATGCAGCACATGCCCCATTGGCACAGCTATGTCAGTGCTGGAAACTTGGTTAGAATTGCACCCTAAAATAAAGGTTAAAAGAGAAGACGTTTTAGATCTAATCAACAAATTAAAGATCAATAATGCTCAGATGGCATCCACCCAAGAGTTATTAAGGAACTGAAAGATGAAGTTGCCGTTCTCCTAACCATAGTATGCAACTTGTCTCTTAAAACTGCCATCTAGGTCTTATGATGGTAAAAATGGGTGATCCAAACAGGAGGTTGTCCAAAGTGCTCATTTTGGGCAGTGGGCCTTGGGAAGTGGTGGCAGGTGTCTTGCATGTTCTTTTCGCTTGCTCTCCTTGCTTGATAGTGAGCCAGAAGATTAAGAGCATTAGAAGATCAGGCCAAAGGCCCATCTAGTCTAGCTTCCTGTATCTCAGTGGCCCACCAGATGCCTCAGGGAGCACACAAGACTAGATACCTGCATCTTGTTACCACTCCCCTGCATCTGGCATTCTGAGGTAGCTTATTTCTAAAGCATGGAGGTTGCACTACCCATCATGGCCTGTAGCCTACGATGGACTTTTCCTCCAGAAATCTGTCCAGACCCCTTTTAAAGGCTGGGTAAAAAAGCATTTCCTTATACCTGTTCTCACTCTCCCAACACTCAATTTTAGTGGATGTCCACTGGTTCTGGTATTATGAGAGAGGGAAAAGAAGTGTTATTGTGAGAGAGGGAAAAGAAGTGGCGCTCTATCCACTTTATCCATCCCATGCATAATTTTGTCATGTTCCCCCTCAGGCACCTTTTTTCTAGACTGAAGAGTCCCAAACGCTGTAGCCTTTCCTCATCATTTTACTGCCTCTCTTTTCTGCACCTTCTCTAGTTCCCCTATATCTTTTTTGAGATGTGGTGACCAGAAAAGGACTGGCCCTGCTGTGGATTACCACTGGAGAATGGGGAGATTTGGTCTTACCTGTTATTTCCCCTTCTCAATGATTCTATGGCAGGGCCAGTCCACCTGCCTCAGAACCTGAAGCATATGAAGGACCCTGTAGGGGAAGAAACCATTGGAGGCGGGGGTGCTACCCTTTTCTTTCTTTCCCTTCTCCTCATGGTCTTGCAGCCAACTGGCAGAGAAACTTCTTGAACAAAACTCAGAACACTTGAGGGTAAGTGTAAGGAACAAGCAAAAATAAGCAAGACCATGACACATTAAGGTCAATCTGATCGGTGGCTGGAGAGCGAGAGAACATCAATCAACAATATTTATTGCATTGCATAGGACTGTGTATCAAAATTTGAACAATGTTCACTTATCTGAATACTTCAATGTTTCTGTATTAATTTAGGTGAAAGGATTTTAAAAATGCTATTTTTGCCACAGTATCATTAGCCATAATTTATGCTATGTAACTGTATAATATGACACATATTAAGCAATAGGATAGATAAAAACACAAAATTTAAGGTAACTAAAAAGGTTTTATACAAAAACAATGCCCTAAGATTACTGCTGGAATCAGCGCCTCTGACTTGCATATGAAAAATTAAAAATTTAACATAAACAATTTTTGTGTTAACACAGTGCAATTTGTTGAAGTTCCTATCCTGGTTATTGTACGAATATGTTGTTGCACCCATGTCCTTGCCTTCCTTTTCATTTCATGCCAGTCCACTGAGTTGGGCCGTGAGTCTCTGCACTTTGTCCCTGCACATGTAATCTGTTTCTCCCTGTGCTCACATGTGATATGCACCTTTGAGCTTGCCCAGTAACAAAATAGTATGGGGAGAAAGGGAACTGGAGTGTCCTGTACGTCCTCTTCTCTATGCTTCTTTGGAATATGGAGGATGGAACTGATGCATCTGCCCAATGGGGACAGGTGCACAAGTTGTTCAGGCACCAGAAGCACCTGCTTTCTCACTGCAGGGGGAAGCGACAAATGTTCTGCTTCAGATGTTACCATGAGGAACAGGCAGTGCAAGTCATTTGTATTTCCTGCCTCCCGATCCCTTCCTCAACAAAATAGTGCAATATTTGAAGCCATTTAAGGTCTGATACATTACAATTCATTCATGCAATTACACTCCTTTCCCCCCCCCCTGACTTGTATGGGGGTGGATCTCTGACACAAATTTGCCAGTCAAAATATTCATTTCTTAATAAAATCTTCCCACTGAAATAATCCTGCTCTAAGCAGCTTGTGTGAAAATTTACTATTCAAACTTGGGAAGCCTCACTGGCAGACTGATGGAGCATGTCCTATAGCATTGTTCCTGTGGTTTTGTTGCTGTTACTAAACAAATGAGCCTTCTGCTTCCCAAAATCCATTGCCTTGTCAAATATTGAGATCTCCTACATTGTTAACTGCAGCATGTCCCAATGGTATTTGTCACCTTTTCACAGTAGGCTATTAAGCACCATTTCAGCATTAATAGAACGACACCCCATCCAAGTGTGTAGTCGAAGTGAGGCAGTGGGGAGCAGAGCTCCAGGGCTTCCCTTGCAGCAAGAATGGTGCTGTTAGCAGCAGGAGAGCTTGTTTTCTGCCATTGAAACTGAAGCATCAGGTTTAGCAGAAGGCAAACTGAGACATTTGCCTTGGGCATATGTTGATGTCTAAGCCTGTGTTTCTCAGCCTTTATCCCCCCTAATGTACCACTTCTTATGCTAGCCTTATGCTAGTTCACAATGCATCAAAGAAGCACCTTCCTCCCCTTGTAGGCTTATATGTCAGCAACTATAGCTACCAGATTCCTTTGCCCAGAGACAACCTCTTGTACACCCTGGGCTTGTAGAAGTCCCTGAGGGGAGGAGGTAAAGAGGGCAGGACCTGAGTGGAGACTGTGATTAGTAGTGTGCTGGGAGGAAAGTCCGGTGCAGTTAGCATAGTCAAATTTGAAAAATCCGAAAGGAAGCTCTCTCAACTGGACTTAACAGTACTAGGTGTGTGTATTGCTGGGAAAAAAGTCCGTGAATGTCCGAGGACGCAAAGTGGTTAATGGCCTAGTTGGCAGCCTGACAATGGGCAGAATTCGTGGAAAGTCATGCAACCGGGCCCTCCCCAAGCTCAGAAACAGTCTGAAAACCAGCTCTGACACCTGTTCCTGTCAGAGCAGGGTGTGCCTGTGGCAGGAAAGAAAGTCTGGAAACTTTCAAGTACCCGAAGTGGCGCAACTCCAGCAGGTGCCAGCCTGAGAATGGGCAGAATTCGTGGAAAGTCATGCAACCGGGCCCTCCCCAAGCTCAGAAACAGTCTGAAAAGCAGCTCTGACACCTGTTCCTGTCAGAGCAGGGTGTGCCTGTAGCAGGAAAGAAAGTCCGGAAACTTTCGAGTACCCTAGGTGGCCCAACTCCAGCAGGTGCCAGTCTGAGAATGGGCAGAATTCGTGGTACTCAGCAAGTACTTTCGGGTACTCGAAAGTTTCCGGACTTTCTTATTGGCCCTGCACTGCAGGAGCATGTCCCTGGAAAGCCGCTCCTGAGCCAGCAGAGTTCGGCTGGCATAGAAACTATTCTGGGCAGGGGGGATGGTGTTCTGGTGGATGGGGCAGCCCAGGGAGGGGGTGGAGTTTAGATGTGGCCTTCAGGCGGCATCCATACCCCAGCCCGCTTCGCCGCTATTTGGGCCGCATGGTGAGCTTGAACTTGCGCCTGCTATACATCAAGCGCAGATCCAAGCAGCCCCATGGGGGTGGCTGGCACCTACGCGGAAGAAGGGGATGAACATGCCCTTGCCCCATGGAGGCTCTAGCCTGGCCCCAACCTGCACTGGATGCAGCGCAGGCCGGCTGTTTCAGTGCAGGTTAGGATTTGCGCTCTAAGAAAACTTTTCCTAAAACCTACCTCTGTTGTGATCTGGCTGTTCTCAGCCTGAGTATGTCAAGGATTTTCTGGCTAAGGTTACTGCTGGGGATGAGTAATTTTGGCAACACAACCATGAAAAGGAACTAACGCCAATTCAATCCAACAAAAAGAAGCAAAAGGGCATGATTTATTGCATTACCTTTTCATTGTGTGTTTGTGTGTTGAGAGCCATTTCAGTTGCACAATAGTAATATATTACAAATATTGATATACCACTTTTCAATCAAAAAAAGTTCCCAAAGCAATCTGTTTAGCAAAATAAATGAAAAGCTAGTTCCCTGTCCCAACAGGATTCATAATTATGAAAAGACCTCAAAAGAGACACCAGCAAACACACCCTGAAAGAAAATGTTATGCTGGGACAAATAGGAACAGTTCCTCTCCACCCGCTTACTTCAAAAGAGCCTTCTAGCCCAATTAATCAGGGCATATCAGATGGCAGTAAAAAAGGGGGGGTGTCACCACCAATCCCGATCTAGTTGTTATGCCTTGAGTGCCCTCAAGTTGCCCAATGACTGCCAAAGAGAAGGGAAGCAGATTCTGGATTCTGTGGCCAGCCAGAAGAGCAAGGGCCCCGGGCACCCCTCCCCACAACCAACCAACCTCCCCTGAACGCCATGGTGTGAGACCAGTCTAGTCAGTTTTCAGAGAAGGGGAGCTGCAGGAATTTTGCTTTGCTTCCCATCACCTTACTACTAGTCAGAACAGTGATTTTCAACCAGTGTGGCAGGGCACACTGGCATGCAGCAAAAGACGTGCAGGTATGCCCCTGGGGTTTGGAGCAGAGCAGTTGGAAATAACTGAAAATCTCTTCTGGATTCTGTGGCAATGTTTTTAGTCTGCAGTAATGAATTGCTTGAGGAAGGACAGCAACAATTTGTTACTACAGATAATTTCCTAGAAACAGAGCCACAGAACCAGGACGAATCTCCCAGAATCTGGGGATGACATCACAAGAGGTGAAGACCATAGATGTTAATGTGCCATGAGAAGAATAAACACTGAAGATCATGGAGATAGAATATTAGTCCAACTGCCAGTTGCTCTGGGGCTGCAGGAACAAGGGTAAGTACACAGGAGGAGCAATGGATATGGTGCCCCCCCACCAATCCACCATCTCAAGCAATTGCCTCAGTCAGCCTCATGGACAGAATGGCTGAATAGAAATTGAGGGATGGATGTTTCCGCTTTTGATCCCGAGGTTCATGTGTCCCTGATCTGCTTAGGCAACACGTAATTGCAGTAACCGATTTATGTCTGCCAAGTCACTGGTTTTTTGCTTTATGCTTAACACTCCAAATGTTCTTTGCTGAGCCCCTTGACTCTGTTATCCTTGGTCCTGGAGTGTGCCATACCATACATAATCCCATGATAGCTGTGGAACCAGTAGTTCAAAACCTGCGAGGACAAAAGGGTGTGGAAAACTGTGTCATGCCTCTTGAAGGATTGCATCATCCTATTCCAGGAACAAGACTATCCTTTATTGTTGTGGTTGTTTAACTCTAGCAAAATTAGGTATCAAAGTCATTTTGTTTTCCCTCTGATGACCAACTGGGTCAGACAATTATCAACATTGACTAGTAGCATTTCTGGTGTCTGCCGGGGGCATTTTCCTGCACGACCCAGAGATGCTGCCAACCGAACCTAGGATCTTCTGTATGGAAGGCCCATATTCTGCCACTGAGCCAAAGGCTCAGTGAAGTTAATTAAGATGCTAATGTGGTCTTAGGCAATGCCTTGCTAATAATCACTGTATGTTGTTCTTGTTTACAATGATCATATAGCACGCTAAAATCTCATTAGGCAAAATCTACCCAATGATCTGCACTTTGGATTCAACAATAAGGGCACCATCCTAGGCGCCCAGAAGGGTTGACGCTACATGGTAGCGTTGGTGCTCTTACTCACAGACCAGCGCTGAGCGCGCATGCTTTGTGCCAGCCGAGCCTGGGCCAAGGTAGGGAGTGGGTGGGGAGGGCATTTCTGGACGAGGGGAGGGTAGGCTGTGGGTGGGCGGGCAGGTGTACCAGCCCGGGAGGGAGACGGGCCTTGGACTCGCCTTAAGGCCAAATCCAAGACCACATCCCGAGGCCACACTCCCCAGATTTAGGGCACACCGTCTCCTCGGATCTGCGCCTGCTGTGTAGCAGGTGCAGATCTGAGGAGTCATAGGGGAGGCTGGCACACATGCAGTGATGTCATGCAGGGGGAACACAGGGGAACTCAGTTCCACTAGTTAAAATTAGGGCTGACTCCGCCCACTTCACTCTCCCTCCCACCCTCCTAATTCCTCTGCAAAGAGCTTTTCTTCTTGGTTGGCTGGCACTCAGAGAGTTAAAGGCAGTGCTGTCATTCAGGGGGAACGGACCAGAATGGATCCTAACGGGCTCCGTGGCTGGTTCCAGGTTCCCGACAAGTGCCAATCAAAAGTGAGTTCCTGTTCCTAAATCATTTGAATGACACCACTGCACACATGCCATTGCGCTGGGGAGGCTCTAGCCAAAGCAGTGCTGGATATGGCTGCTTAGGATTGTGCTGTAAATCAAATAATGGCAGGTTTAACCCACACAGTAGCATCCCTACACGGGGGCAGGGCGTTAAGTTTTTGTGAGGCGCCTTGGAATGCCTCCGTGTTGCTTTTGCCACCAGGATTGGCTATAACAGCAAAGGAGAGAAGTGGTTTAAACAGCCAGGCAAGGCACCTCGCAAAATGTAGTGCTCCGCTCTTCTCTAGGCACACAACTGAACCCACATCTTACAGTCCCAAGGTGGATTGGCACCTGCCTGCAGCCGCTTTTTGTCAAAGGCAGGGTGAACATGTTTGAAAACATAAAAGCCCTATTTGGAGCTGCCCCACAGATTGAGTGCCAGTTGTAAACACTTTCAGTCAGTGCTGGCAAAATGCTTTACTCAGCTGGGCCAAACATTTACTGTGCAGAGAAAGGTGAAACCAGATGAAGATACAAAAGATTCTTGAATATACAAGAGTCAGTCCTTGTTTGTTACATTATCATGGGTGGAGGGATGCAGTTAAGGTGTGTCACAAATAAGATACTGATCTTATTTCCTGGTTCTTGTCACTGAAGAGGAGTGCCTTAAATCTACCTGGAATTTGCCCTATCCAAATTCAAGTTATTTCATCATCTGGCACATATATTTCTATTATAGTATCCGAGAAAACCTGTCCAGTGTCCCTGAAAAAGCATGTATAATAGCATTATTTTTCACAGTGTCATATCTAAGTAAACAAAAACAGAAGCGTGCCATCCCACATATAGAGGACAGGTTGGTGTTGCAGAGAAGTCACTCCTATCAAATCAAATAGTATTTATATACCGCATTTCAACACAAAGTGGTTTACAGGCAAATAGTAATAATAAAGTTAAATTGCTCCCTGTCCCAAAGGGCTCACTATCTAAAAAATATGTAAAACACCATCAGCAACAGCCACTAGAAAAGACACTGAGCTCGGGTAAAGAAGGACAATTACTCTACCCCTGCTAACTGGGCAAGAGGCATTTTTCACAGGGTGTTCCTCTTATATTTAGCAGGGGTATATAACATAACATCCTTAACATTTTATTTTTCAAAGCATTTGAGCAATGAAGAATCCTTTAACAGGAGCAGTTTACCCATTTTGTCATTCAGTGAGAACATTTATAGCAAACAAATGTGAAAGGGATCTGAGTTTAGGAAGTGGAATTCTAGAATCTTAAGTTTGGAGTGAAGCACGAGATTTGTCAGCAATGGACAGTCGAAACCCTTTGGCAGAGCAGCCTTCTGGAAGGAGATCCAAAAGCTTCCTAGCAGGTGCTTATCTACCTTTCTCTTTCAAATCACTGCTCTGCCTTGTGCAATCCATTCCTTTTATTAGTTCATTAAATTTGCATATATCTCTGGTAAGGTTGGGATTCCAGGAAGTCAATTAAATGCAGTTTTCCTTCATTCCTTGTCCACAGGAAGCCGAGACATCCAAGGATCTGAAATTCAGTCTTTGTCCGTTAACAGGGTCAACTTACTTAATACCGTAAATCAGAGGTGCTCAAACTGGGGCATGGTGATGCCTCAGCCAGAGAACTTCTGGCCCTGTCCCCTTAAGGTGTGCAAAGAAGAGAAGGCAGCAACATGATTCCCCAGGATACCGCTGCTGCCTGGGGTGACAGGGGCCTCAATCTACTTACCAATTGAAGCACTGTCATCCTGGGGGGGGTGTAGGGAGCCCCAAGCCTCAGAAACTTGAAAAGTTATTGCAACTCACTTCCGGGTTCATACTCAAAAACTGAAAGTGGGTCACAATCCACAGGTTGAAGAACACTGCATTAAACACCACCCTGGTCATCTGAATGATATCATAATTAGCATTTTCAGCTTGCAATTCCATGCACCCTATCTGGAAGTTGGTCCTATTCAGAAGTAGAGACATCTAGGCTTACATAATCAGCGTACAAAATACTTGTCAATTCTTAATCCACATATACACATGAAGATTGCCAGTTTCTTCTTTTAAAGGCCTTTCTTCCTGTGCCTTTAACAGTAGCCTGACATAAAAATGTAGTGACTGGTGCTTTCCTGATCCTGTATTGAAATATCACCAGCTAAATGTCTGCTTGGAAGTTAATGGAACAGGAACAGAGCTGACAAAATATTTGACAACCCTACTCTTTGGCTTTGTAAGTGGCTAGTGACAGAAATCCAGGATGCTAAGTTTTTCCCAACATCCCTGCATCCCCATCCCAGGAATAACTTACTAAATTTAGCTGCACCTACTGCATCTGTTCAAGACTCAGCCACTAATAATGCAGGACTTGGCACCTGCCAGGAAAAAAGGTGATAACTTCAGACAGGAGAGAGGCAGCTGCGGAGGAAGAGAGACCAGCAAAGTCTCCTTCCCCAGGAAACAGTTCCAAAGACCTTCAATGGTAAATGTAAGATCTGTAAAAATATTTGCAGTGAGGGGACTAAGACAACATGTAGTGGAGGGAGTAGTCAATGCAAATTAACAGGAACCTTAAATCAAAGAGCAGAATATGGTTTACTTTAAAAATATTAAACGATTTGTAATATGCTGTATATGTTGACGGCAGCCAGAAGAATATTTGGGAGATATCACAAAGTGGCAACAAAATTGAAGTAAACATTACTACTCAGTAAGGTCCATGATTTATTTAACTGGCTCAAACTAAAAGTTAACAAAAAATTAATGGTTAAGCAATTTGTGAAATATAAAGACTGATGATTCAGTTTGTGACAGAAGTTCTCTTGTGTATGAACTGGCATAAAAGAGCCTTGCTGGATCAGGCCAAAGGCCTACCTAGTCTACAGTGTTTCTTTCCCTACCCAATCTTTTTGGGAAATATGACACATGATCATGAAGTTAGGATTATGATTTTAAAATCATTCTCCTGCTGAGATTATTTTAAGATATGTGTGCAATGGTGTTGCCTTTTTGTAAGTGTTGCATTTGGTGATGCATGTCTATGCTGAAAGTGATTTTAATTAAATGCTTGTAGAATTGCTTAGTGGCCCTTGCTAATTGGGCTTAGAGGAACCTGTTAAACTGTGTTTTTCTTATGCTTAGCAGAGAGACATCCGCTGTCTCTGCTTGCCCACTCAAGCATATTTTCCAGTGGTTGTTTGCTGGTGTCCCTTTTAGATTCTGAGATCTTTGGGGACAGAAAACCATCTTTTGCTACATTCACAGCTTTGTGAAGTTTTGTGGAAAAGTGGTATAGAATTTTTTTAAATAATAATAGCTGCAATCTTATCCACACTTTCCTGGGAGTAAGTCCCATTGAACATAGTAGGACTTACTTCTGAGTAGACAGGCATAGAAACCTAGTGCCCAGTGTCAATTATCCCTGTGCAATTACTGGCACTGGCCAGAAACTTATTGGTTAGCAATTGAGATAAATGCCACTTGCAGGAGTTTTGGTATAGCTCCCCTAATAAAAGAGATATTGCACAATCCTATGCATGTGCTCAGACATCAGTCCCATTGTGTTCACTCCTTGGGCTTACTCCTAGAAAAGAGTACATAGGAGTGCCACCCAAAGGAAGAGAAAGAGAGATGAGTACTCCCATTTGCAGGCCCTATGGTTGCATGTCCAGCAAAAGATGTGAAGAAACTGTCCTGCCAAAGCCCCTGCTCCAAACTTTCCTCCCAAATGCTATGCCTGCTTAGGCTACTTAGTCACCCTGATACAGACAGTCCTGGCAATAGCTACAAACTACCAGACCCCACCACCAACAGAGAGCTCACCCCACCCAGTGGCTTGTCTGTAGGGCACAGGTCTCCTCCTGGAGCTTCAGAGCAGGTGTCCTTCAATAATTGCCCATCTTCAGTATAATAGTCCTTAGTCATTTGTCAATCAGTCAAGCCAGTCCATGTATCAGTTCACCACACCAGTCCATTTAGTCAAGCCAGTAGTTCAGTCCAACATATCAGCAAACTCTCCACAACTACAGCCCACAACTTCTCCTTTCTCCAGGTGCTCCTTATATCCCTGCTACAAGCTCCTAAGTGGCTGCAGCTGTGCAGCCCAGCCTCTGCTACCTCCCTGGTGTTAATCCTGCATTACTTGAACCAAGGGTCACTGTCGGCACCATCCACTGCCTCCTTGGGGTGATCTTCTGCGTTTTCCACTACACTCCACCCCTTGGTGCCACAGTGGACCCTTGAGCTGATGTCTTTTAGCAAGGTAGGGGGGCTGCTATTCCCTACGTTTCAGTTTGCCTATATCCAAACAGGTTGGGAAATCTGCTCTGGCCACCATCACCCAATATGTGGCCCCAGGTCCCCAGCTGATGATTTCTCCAGGCCTATTTGGCTGGTTTGGATATATGACCCAGACTTTCTGTCCACTGCATAGCCCTCGGTCAGTAGAGCCGAATCCTCTGTCTCCCTGAGCTGTGGGCTCCCCTGGGCTGTCCACCCCTTGGATAGCTGGTGCACTACTTTTCACAGATTAGTTGTGCAATCCGCTGCCCAGCTTTGCAATTGAGGTCATCCCGGCTGCTGTTATGGAGGATGACCTTCAACTCACCCTGATAGTCAGGGTCTATCATTCCCGCCAGTACTATCACTCTTTCATTCCCCCCATTTAGACTGAGAGATGATCAGCTGATCACCTGTTAGCACCTTGACATAGGATTTCCCTGCTACACTTTGGCCTGGCAGGGCCTGCTGTCAAAAGGCAAAAGGAGTCACTGGTCTGTAAACAAAACGTTGGCAGCCATAGATCGGAGTCCACCATTGTGGAGCTTATCCAAATAGTGTTGATGTTCTATCTTTGGATATCTTGGGTCAACTCTGTCTTTGAGAGAATGGGCCTGAGAACATGACATGAGCCCTGCTAGATCAGATCAAAGGTACCTGTTCCATTGTTCTGCTTCCCACAGTGGTCCCTGTTATCTCCCAAAAATTATATACAGTGGTGGTTCTCAAACGTTTTAGCACCAGGACCTATTATTTAGAATGAAAATCTGTTGGGCCCCCACTGGAAGTGGAGTCATTAACCTGGAAGTGATGTCATGGTCAGAAGTGACATCATCAAGCAGGACAAAATTTATCACCCCAGTACAATAAAATCAAACCAAATCAAGTACATTAAATGTTTACAATATGGTTTTTTTTTTAAATTAAAATAAAGAACCAATCTAACTCTCCCAAGTAGTTGCTGATCTGTTAAAAAAAATCCCCAAATATTATATCCCAAAGTCTGCAATCCTATCCCACTTACCCAAGGTAAGGGTAGCCCCATTGACTATCATTGTTAAAAGCATATTCATAATAGCCTGTTAAATGTACAGATCTGTAACATTTCCTTAAATGCGTTCACATACCATCTCTTCTTTACTTCCTTTTTTACCACTTTGGGTGTTGAGGGAGATACAAAGTTCTGGTTCTTGCACTTCTAGCGGCCTCTTCCAATGTTGATGTTGCTGCAATATGTGTTTGATGTCATCTCTCTGCCACCTTCTGGGTCTACCTCTCACCCTTTGCCCTTCTCTTTTTATATATGCCTTATAAGATATCCCGACATTCTCTCCAGGTGAGCAAACCACTTTATTTGCTGTCTTTGTATATAGTTTAAAATTGGTTCAATTTCTATTCTTTCAGTTATGAACTCGTTCCTGATTTTATTCCTTCTGATCACTTTAACAGCTTTCCTCAAACAGCTCATTTCTGTAGTAACTAAACTCTGGCACTTGTTTTATAATTGTTCTCTCTATTACAATATTTAAGGTACGCTTTTCCCTTCCATTTGCCATTATTTATCTTACATTCTTGGTTCATCGCCCAAAGATATTGCTGTAATTCCTTGGCAGTGCCTGCTAGATCATCTGCAAAGAGTAATTTGTTGTGGTCATTTCCACTTTGGAGATTGGCTTTTTTACTTTTACTATCTATATAGGTAAAAATAAGTGGCGATAATACGCATTCCTGTTTTACTACAGTTGTTACTGTGAAAGGTTCCAATATTCCTAAGTTGGTTCTAACTACACTTCTACAATTGCTGTATAAGCTTCTGCACAATCTGCTAAGATGTTCACTTATTCCATATTGGGTCAATGTTTGCCATAATTTCCTATCAATTCAATCGAAAGCTTTCTCTTTATCTACAAATGCGACAAAAAAGTTCTTGTTATATTCTATATTCTTTTCTATTAGCTGTTTAAGCATAAAAATTGCATCTGTGCAGCTTTCTGTTTTTCCTAAAGCCCATCTGTTCTTCTGCTAGTTGTAACTCTATTAACTGGTCTCATCCTTATTTCTATTATCTTAGCATGCATTTCCCTTCATGGCTTGAGTGATATGCCTTGGTATTGTGTGCATTCTTGTTTACTCCTTTATTTGTCCACAATGGTATTATTATTGCTTGTTGCCAGTCAATGGATGCATTTAATTGTATCCAAGCTGCATTAAAGATTCTGTGCAACCATCTAATGCTGCTGTCTCCTGCTGCTTGTATTATTTCTGTTGGCAGTCCATCTATTCCTGGTGCTTTATATTTGGGTGACTGCTTAACAACTCTTGCCACATCTTCCATTAATATTCCTGGTTCTAACACTATTGTGTTTTGTTCTTGTGTTGCTCTCTTGCGCTGTTCTCCTAGCAGGGGGAGTTGTGCCAAAGTTCAGCTGCTTCTCTGGTGGGAGCAGGG
>JAJKFI010033763.1:0-63563 GCA_029204185.1 Lerista edwardsae
CTAATGCAGCCATCCTAGTGGAGTGCACACTGAATCCTATAAGGGGGGCAGTCTCAAGACCTCTTGTAAGAAGCCTTTGTTCCCTTATAATACCCTAGAGCAAGATTCTGCTGCCTCAGTTGGTCTCCTGGTGCAAGGAGAATAAGGGAATGAAATTGGTTTCTGGTGCACACCACTGCTACCAGATCTGCCCCCACTCCTGTTCTACCCCATGCCTGCCTAGTAAATCCCCCATTCCTCTTCTGCAACTATCGTGCCCATCCACTGCCACTCCTCATCCCTGCTGCTGGCTTACCTTCACTGGCAATGGCAATGGGCCTCCAGCACCACCATTGCTTGCGGCAGTGACTTCAAAATGGCTGCTAGCAGCACACTGTATGTGCAAACATATAGCCATTTATGACATAGCAGCGTGTTCCACTGTTGCTCAAAAATGTTAGCACAGCCCTACATTCTATTGGTCTGCTAGATGTATTCATGAACAGAAAGAGTTATTTTTGACAAATAATGGAAAAATGATCCAACAAAAGTCTGATCTCTTTTATTTCTTCTTGCTGAAAATATATACTGTATATGAAAGGAACAAATTATCATCTTTCAAGTTTGGAATAATTTTATTTCTAATCAGTCTGACTTCATCCGGACATAAATACGGTAAATTCACATCCCTTAAAAATACTTCTAAGTGTGGAGTGACTCCTATGGCACGGAAATCACATTTTCTGATTGCTTTGTCACATACTACCCAAATTTTCAGTATGTAGGCACACACCATGCTTTCCAATTAACTTACAATTGTCTCCTGACAACCAATCTATCTATGTGCTTAAAATTCTTCAAACCACCTTCTGGCCTCACTAGAAGATCAAAGTAGCATGCAATCATACATAATTTAAAACAACAATTCAACACAATGTGATCAAATCAGATGCAAGCGGACAAAAACATAGATAGGCAAACTGAGAAGCAATAAAATCCTGACAAATCAAGAAATGACTAACTGAAACAAAATGTTTTAACTTTAACTCTGCTTTAAAATGGGCAGTGTAAGGGTCAGTCAGGTCTGGGAAGAGGGAATTCCAAATTGAGAGCTATCACTAAGAGCACCATCCTATCTCTGTATCCTTCCGCCTAAGCGGTCAAAAGCCAAAAAGGCTACCCCAACATCCTGCAGGAGGGGGGAGTTATGGAGGTCTCCTTTGAGTAAGGGGACATTCATTCACAACTCCTGTAAGGCAGTTAGCACTGCCGGAATATTAGTTCTGCCAAAACTAACAAACCAAAGGACTAACAGCCCATAAGACAGTCCTGTCTCACATCCCCAACATGGTACGCGAAGAGCTGATATACAAACTGACTGCTGTATACTATATTTAGGCACACCTTCTTTTCATTGGTTTTCCTGTGTAAAGATTTTAGTAAGAATTTTCAAGCTTATATTGTAAAGTGGACTGCAATTGTCAATAAATAATCTATGCTTTACCTTTTCCACCTTAGACAGCACAAACAGTCCTGGTGGTGGTGGTTGTTTTTGGAATATCCTGGCTGCCGCATCATATCGTACACCTCTGGGCTGAATTTGGAGATTTCCCCCTGACTCAAGCCTCATTTCTCTTCAGAGTGACAGCACATTGCCTGGCCTATAGCAATTCTTCTGTGAACCCCATTATTTATGCATTCCTCTCTGAGAATTTTAGGAAGGCCTATAAGCAAGTATTTAAATGCCAAATTGGTAACAGGTCGTCTTTAAACGACATAAAAGAGAGTAAGAGTAAGATTGACACACCGCAATCTACAAATTCTACACATGTGTGAATGACAACAATAAATGTTCTTGTTTGTAATGCTGGGTTTTCATATAAGTGGACTTGTAAAAAATCCGAAAGCACAAAAGCTCCAAAACTGAGCAAGTATTTCAAAGTTGATGTTGACAATTGTGATTCAGTTTATTGGAGTTCTGGTTGTACTAATGGCTGGTGAAGAGGACTGTTTTAGTGATGAGATACACTGAGTACAGAGGAGCACTGTAATATCATTTGGTAGCAGAATGTTCAAATGAAGAAGATCTTTGAAAATTATGCCAGAAAAGTCAGCATGACTTATGTGTTACTCACCAGCTCTGTATTTATAATGGAAGGTATTCATCATACATTTTACACCCAGCAAATATTTCTTCTCCTACATACAAATTCATTAAAATGAAGTCATTAAACCTATGTTTCTGAAAATGTGTTTTTTTTCATATTTTTTGCAAGGAAATGAGAAAAATAATAGGCACATGAAATGGCTAGAGTTGGAATGTACCTTGAAAGTGATTTGTCCAGTCCCTACCATGTCCCCATGGAA
This sequence comes from Lerista edwardsae, assembly GCA_029204185.1. Lineage (NCBI taxonomy): Eukaryota > Metazoa > Chordata > Lepidosauria > Squamata > Scincidae > Lerista > Lerista edwardsae. The sequence goes on from JAJKFI010033763.1 coordinate 2,347, forward strand.
TTAATAATACAGTTACTCGGTAAGGCTCATCTAGAAATGCTGAAACATAAGGACAAATTCCACTTTGAGCAGTTGCTCCACATGAAGAACATCTTATGGTATTCTGATGTGTATGGTAAATAAGAACAGATTGACTGTTCTGCTTTCTAAGACCTGCGTGGGATCCACCTGTTTGCAAGTAATAAACATGTTATCTCTGCAGAACTATGAATGCAAAAGGTGCAGCACATGGAAATAAATGCATAGTTGAAATAGCACAGACAAACAATCCTATTAGCTGCATTATAGGGTGGGAGAAGATGCTGCCATTTTCTGAGTAATGCATATCCAATTCAAACATACTCTGTAGTAGGTTCAAACTTCTGACAGCTGTGGCATCCTTTGACCACTTGCTTGCCTCAGTGTGTACATCATCACTAATCTCAACCTCTACCAAATCCCACACTATTCAAGCTAGTTGTCATTGCCCCAGATAATTAATTGCTCACCCTATCCATCAGTATGGAGTAGGTTAAAAAACCTGTCACAAGTGGGCAATCAAGTAAAAACAAAACATTTCTACTCAGCCTATTCAGGGACTACATTCAGTGAACAGGCACCGGAGAGGGTGCAAGGAAGAAGGTGGGGAAAGTTGGAAAAAGAAGAAACTTAATATCTGCCCTTTTTACCAGCTGTCATAGTGGTTCTTGGGTAATGGAAAGCTTGGATGGGGTGCTTGATGCAGCCCCAGCAGATCACCGAGCAATTCACAAGCAGCAGCAGACTGGTGAACAGGGGAAGCCTGAGTTCAAAAACGTTTGAGAAACATAGGCATTAAAAGCATCAGGCATACCATTACCTATAATTGTTTGGAACGGCAATTACTTTTACTGGTACTTCACAAAGATTTTAATTACACCATCCATCTATGGGCATTTCATAAATGCAATGAAATGCTCCATCTAGAGCAATGGGGAAAAAAATAGGAAAGGAAGATATGCTCAAAGGATGGAATTAAGTTCATGATTGTGGCTCATTGCCGTGACTTTCAGCTGTTGGTATCAGATGAAAACAAAATATCCTGTTGTGTTCTTACCATAGCGAAGCAGGTAACAGCGCATTCCTATCTTCATCTATTCACATGCATTCAGAAGCACCTTGCAAAACTAAATTCAACAGAGACAAATGCAAGGTTCTCCACATAGCCCCCCCCCCCAATCAAAGGCACAGGCATAGAATAAATGATACTTGGCTTGGCAGAACAATGTGTGAAAGGGGTCTTGGGGTTGCCATGGATCACAAGCTGAACATTAGTCAGCACAGTATGATGCATCTGCAAAGATGGCTATTGTTTTAAATTGCATTAGTAGAACTATAGCTTCCAAACCATAAGAAATTGCTCTTGCCACCCAGAATGGTTCTGTTTGTGAAGGGGAGGGGAGAATTACATGGCACACCTACAATACTTAGGGTTCCGCTCCCCTGGCTATATTTCTCATCAAATGTACTGTATCCAATTTTGGGTGCCACACCTTAAGAAGGATGCAACCAGACTGGAGCAGGTTCCAAGAAGGGCTAAATGGTCTGGAAAACAAGTATGAGGAAAGGTTGAGGGAACTTGGCATGTTTACCAATCCTATTCAATTTTCTAGCACTGCTGCAGCTATGCCAGTGGGACCTGCGCTGCATCCTGCGGTGGGAGGGATTCACGGAGGCCTTCTTAAATGTTCCTTTACCTAGGGACTGCATTGCATTTGCATTGAAGCTGGAACGTTGGACAGGATTGGGCCCTTAGCCTAGAGAACAGAAAGCTAAAGGGGACACACACATGATAGTGGTCTTCAAATACCTGAAGTTGTATCACATGGAAGACAGCAAACATTTGTTCTCTGCTGCCCAAGGGAGTAGAATGAGATCAAATGGACACAGTACAATCCTATGCATTTCTACTCAGAAGTAAGTTCCATTGCGGTTTATGGTGTTTACTTTCAGGAAAGTGTTCATAGGATTGCAGCCTTAGGATGCAATCTTAACCTGGAGCTAGGCCAGCATTGTTAGGCCAGCCAAGTTTGGCTGGCACAAGGGCCACCGTAAGGTATGTTGAAACCACTCTCGGAGTCAGAGACGCCAGCAGACAGATGTGCACCACCCTCCCTGATTCCAAGAGTGATCCAAATGCGCTGTAAGGTAGCCCTTGTGCCAGCCAAACTTGGCTGGCCTAAAAGTGTCTGACTAACTCCAGGTTAGGATTGCACCCTCAAGCTGGATTTTGATTGAAATCCTTAATGGTAAGAGCGGTATGACAACGGAAACTGATTACTCTATATATTATATCAGTAAGTTCCATTGTGTTCATTGGAGCTTACACCCAGCAAATGTGTACAGGAGCTTAGCCCAAGAAACTGAGCTGTGAGACAGAACTTCCCTGGTTCAAATCTGGCCTCTGCCTTGAATGCGCTAGATGTCTTAGACTCCCCCTGACTACAGCCCAATCTTATGGTCACCTTCCGCTGATGGAAGCAGCAGCCCACCATCGGCACTGCACCTGCAGTGACAAGGCCTGCAGTGGGGCTGCCAATGTGAAAGACTGGTGACTGTACGTGTGCCACTGAATTGCCCAGCCACAGGAGGCGAGTTTGCGCAGGGGGTGGGCTGTGGGTGGGGAAGGGTGTGTGTGTGTTGAGGGAAGGCTGAGGATGATTTTTGGTGGCAATGGCAGTGCCAATGTCCTATGCTTCCCACTCACGCCCCCTTGGGTCCACTCAGGTCTCTGCCAGACAAAGAGCTGGTATGGATCAGAGAAGACCAGCGGTGTTATGCTGCCGTAACGCTGGGCGGGACATCCGGGTAATCGACAGCCCGCCCGTTGCGTTCCAGAGCGTTATGCCGTTTGCGTAATGTACGCAAGCGGCATAATTGGTTACGCAAACGGCATAATGCTCCGGAACGTGACGGGCGGGCTGTTGATCACCTGGATGTCCCGCCCAGTGTTCCGGCAGCATAACACCGCTGGAGAAGACCCATTGGGGACCATAGCATGGTGAGGGTGCAATCCTAAACTGGAGATAGGCCTGCACAGTTAGGCCAGCAAAGTTTAGCTGGCATTTGGTAAAGTGGATTTGGACCACTCTTAGAGTACAGGAGGATGGAGCATGTTTGGGTGCTGGCCTCGCTGCCTCCAAGAGTCGTCCAAACATATAATACTTTTTGGTGTCCCTTGGCCAGGCCAAACTTTGCTGGCCTCACTGTGCCGGACTAACCCCAGATTAGGATTGTGCCCTGAAGTAGGTAAGGAAAAAATGGGTTTACTTATCGGCCGGCCTGTACTGCAGGATGCAGTAGAGGCTGCTGAGGACCGGACTGGGCTGTTCTTTCTGTAGCTGCAAAATGAGGAAAATGATACATGCCGCATGATCCAATGATATTTGTCTACTCAGAACTGATTTTCATTTTGCTCAATGGAAACATTTTGTTACTGCCAGGAAAATGTGCATATGATTGCAGCTTTCCAGGATCATTATAAGGGCAACATAAAGATAATACACCTGAAATGCTTTGCAGAAAATGCTATGCAAATGCTATCGCTTGAGCTTTTTTTCATTTATACCTGCAATATAGCAGGTAAAACAAATTAAATAGGAGCCTTCCATCCTCCCTGGTATATACATCCTCCCTGGTATATTTTTTATCCCCAGTTCAGCACATAGTGATGTTAACATACATCCCATATTTAAATCCCACTTCTCTGCAGGGCTGTGCACACCATTAATGTGTCATGGATAGTGATATTTATGAGATACACATGTGCACTTTGATATGTTATAGCCTTTTGTATTGCTGTGTCGCTGTCTCTAAGACCTGTACTGTTTTAAAGTGTTACATCCAAGCGTTACAAATAAATAGGTATTCCTTTCCATTTATATGTGAATTGTGGGGAATCAATGTACAATAACAACAGTGTTATGGATACATTCATGCTATGGTTTTATAGTTATCAGTGACTAGAGACTCAGATCTCTTTACATGCTACGTAGTTTTTCGGTTTGAGAAGAACTTTCTCTGGCCAAGGGAACTGCTGCTTGACAACATCAAACAAAGCTGTAACAATCAACTCTCATGTGTGCATTTTGCTTCCTTAGAATGCAGTGCAACATTACAGCTCACTTTAATCTTGGTTTCATAAAACCTTCCAGACACAGTATTCCCAGCAAAGATACTGATATAGTCGTATTCCATATTGATCAGCATGCATGTTATGAATTGAAACAATCACACACATAGGCTCACAGTTGCCCAAGAAATAAAAACAAAAAAATACAACATTGACAGTCTGTCCAGTCCTAAACCCCAGTTGCTCCAAGAGGAACAGCTGTGCTGAAATGCCTGTGGCTGTATCCAATAGGGCCGGTGAGCCACTGGAGCCTCTTTGGAATAAGGGAACATTCGTTCCCCACTGCCATGTAAAACCCCAGTTGCCCCAATGGGTCTCCTTAGATCTGCATCTGCTATTGAGTGGTGCAGAGCTAAGGAGGCCCATGCAGGGCTCCACAGCTCAGGAGGGGCAGTGGCAGTGACATCCCGCAACATGGGGCAGGTCTCTAGGGGCTCAATTCTAACCTGCAGTTATGCCGGCACAGTTAGGCCAGCACAGTTAGGCCACAATTTGACCAGCACAAGGGCAACCATAAAGCCCCTTTGGAGTCAGGGAGGATGGTGCACATCTGTGTGCTGGCCTCTCTGACTCCAAAAGTGGTCCACACATACTCTGCGGTGTCCCTTGTGCCAGCCAACCTTTGCTGGCCTAACTGTGCCAGCCTAACTCCAGGTCAGGATTGTGCCCTAGATTTTGCATAGATGTGCGCCATCCTCCCTGACTCCGAGATTGGTCCAAAAGTGCTTTATGGTGTGTTTGCAACACTCCAAGTTAGGATTGCACACTCAGGCTCTCAACTCTTCAGAGATGAAGTCTGGGAAGGGCAGATTAGGGCATGAGAGTTCTGCCTTAGGTGATATTCAGGCTTTGTTGGTGATGTTTGTGTATTCAGTCATCCTGCAGCCATGTCTTTTACTTGACCACTTGGATGGATCAAAGCCTCCTTGTAGGCTCCTGATCATGATCAGAATAGCGCTGCAGTATTTCCACTCCTACCTGGTAGAAAGGGTCCAGGAGGTGATGCTGGTGACTCTTGCTCTGTCTCATGGCAGAGCCACTCTAGGACAGATGGTATCCAATTTAAAAATATATAGATTTACATGAAATGAGTGAGGGAAACAGCCATCATTTACCTCCAGGCAGTGTTGATATTAGAAGTGAGCTGGGCCGAGAGGAGAAAAAGCTGGAAGCAGCGAAACGCAGTGAGGTAAGGCAGACAAGCAGGCAGGCCTTCCTTTGCCTCACTTGCATGCTCCATTTCATGTGAAATGAAATCGCCCCCCCCATCTACTGAACCTCTGCTTTATTTGTGAAATTGGAAGATATGTAAAACACACTTGGCTGCTGGAGCCTCTAGGTGAGCCATAAGGAAGGCAGAAAACAATGAATGGAGGTGTTTGTTTCTGGTGAGTAAGACAGGATTGCAGTCCAAGTCTTAGGGTGCAATCCTAACCTGGAGTTAGGCCAGCACAAGGGACTTCTGCCAGCCCGGGAGAGTCACAAACACACCGTGAGGTCAGGGAGGCCGGCACATGGACATGCACCATCCTCCTTGACGCCAAGAGTGGTCCAAATGTGCTTTACGGTGCATTTGTGACGCTCCTGGGACTTGTGCCGGCCTAACTCCAGGTTAGGATTGTGTCCCTCCTGAATACAATGGGCTTACTTCTGAGTAAAATAAATTACGCCATTTCCGAACACCTGTAACAATGGATGTTGTCTCAGACAGAGCAAGTTGGATTTTGGAATGAAATCCTGGGACAGGAAAAAAATATCATGGACAAAGGAACCCTCAGTAAAGGATAAAGTAAAGGACTAATCCTTTAGATAGTATCCTCTTGTCTAGTCCCCCAACCTTTTTTTTTTTTTTTTTGGCTTAGAAGGCTTAGCTTTTCACTTCCTTCAACACTTGGCCATTCCTCATGTGCATTGTGTGACACACACACTGGGGGCACAATCCTATGTAGCACCGGAATGGCGAGGCTGACTTGGCAGTGCCCTATCCGGCGCTGCATAAGAGAGGCTGGAGCCCACCCACCCCCATGGCAAGGAGCATGCACTCCCTTACCGTAGGCTCCTCCAATATGCACCTGCTACAGAGTGAGTGCAGCTCTGACGAGACCGGGTGGCCTGAATTGGGGCCGCACAGTCTTGTGGAAAGGCTTAGGATGTGGCCGTGTAGCCACCTCCTGAGCCAGCCCACATCCCAGCCAAGTCCTGCCCCCAGCCTTCCTTCCTCCCACCAATCCCCATTCCGAAATGGGACAGAGCCTCCCTTGCATGGGCCGGCCTTGGTCGGCACAAGGGAGGCTCTCCATGGTCGCTCTGAAGCCAACGCTACTCGTAGCGTCGGCTTCAGAGCTTTAGCACTGACACGGGGGTGCTGCTTGGCCCCCCAATGTCAGTACTAAGCACATAGCGGCGACACAACAATGTTGTGTTGCTGCTACGCACAATCTAGGATTGCGCTCACACACACACACACACACACACACACACACACACACACACGCAAAGAGGAATACCATACGTAACTTCTATTTTGCCTGAACTTTTGAGAGTTAAGGCTTGCTTAATGCTGCTGTCAGATCCCAACTGTTATTTGCAGACTTACAGATGTACAGACAACTTCACATAAGGACACTTCGTTATGTGCCCTTTATGCTGCTTTGTAAAAATAGAAGTGCTGAGAGTTCATGGGAACTGCACCAATGTAAATAAGAGTGTGCCAGCACCTGATATCTTGTATGTTAATAGCAATGTTAATAAAAACATTCAGTGACAGATAGTGACCTGTAATAATCTTCCGCATTCTCCATTTGTGATCTTTTCTTTGTCTGTATTGGCTGTATCAGTTTCCATTATTAGAATCTGATTTTTTTTTACCTTGTAAACCATAAAAGGAGTACTTACATGCCTCTGAGACTCCATGCCTCTGAAACTGTTATTCTAAAAGAGTTTGCTTTGGGCCTTTCCCCATCAGATTCCCAGAGATACAAAACAAAATAGGGAAAGGGGTTTGTGTTTTTGACATGGTCCCAAACAGTTCCCATGCTGTAATTGTGTGTCTATGTTATTGAAAAGAAAAGAAAATGATCAGAATAGCTCAATTAACAGCAAAAAATAAGAGCAAAAACAACCAAAATAGAGTGGCACATGACATCATTACATAACCATGCATAACTTGAAAACAAATGAATTTTTTTTAAAAAGAGATTTTTATAAAAGGTGTAGAGGGGGGCCATTTCTGGGTAGGAAGAAGATGGAATTGGGGAGGATTGAGTCCTTTAGGGGATCAAATCCTTTAGGATTGGCAGTGGCAGTTTATACCAGAGGTCGAAATAGCTGGCAGTGAGCCAAGGAGCCCCACAAATGTCCCCTTCTCCCGAGAAGCCTCTGGCAGCTGCCTGGCTCCCATGGGATACAGTGGTAGCCATGTTGGTACCACTGCACCTACCGGAGTTGGGCAGTTCAGGATTGGCATGTAAGCAGTGGTGTCATTCAAATGATTTAGGAACAGGAACTCACTTTTGATTGGCACTTGTCGCGAACCCAGAACCAGCCACGGAGCCCGTTAGGATCTGGAACGCCCGTTCTGGTCCATTCCCCTTGAATGACATCACTGCCTTTGCCCCCCTAGGAATCCGGAATCGCTCCCTTTAACCCTCTGAGTGCCGGCCAACCAAGAAGAAAAGCTCTTTGCAGAGGAATTGGGAGGGGGGGAGGGAAAGTGAAGTGGGCTGAGTCAGCCCTAATTTTAACTAGTATAGTGGAACTGAGTTCCCCCGCATTCCCCCTGCATGACATCACTGCATGTAAGCCAGGGCTTACTCATCCGTGAGTCCCCTCATTGGCAATGGAAACATTGGCAGGGGGCACCCACATTCGTCTACCCAATTCTTTCCACTGTTGGAAGTGTGATGGAGAGAAGAGTGGTGGCTTAGAGCAGAGGGGACCCACCAGTGGGTTGCGATCTGTTTGTTGGTGGGACATAGAAGTGAAACTGACACACGGGGTTACCTTGATAGGATAGGCTGCTTGTTGCAAAAGCAACTGTGAATGCAGACCGTGCCATTCATATCGTGGGATCTTGTTTAGCTCACAGAGACCAAACCAGGAGTGGAGTATATTATCACATAGGCATACCTTCAACTTCACTTTATATTTGAATGAATAAATGAAGATGCTGGAGCCTAGTGAACCATTATTCCTTTTTCATATAGCAAGATTTTGTAATTAGCTCATGATGGTACTCCATTTGTAGAATGCTCAAATCTAAGCTGATTAACTGATGAAATTTGACTTGGATAACTGGAACAGTGTGGCGTGTCATATTGTGAGCATACCCACCCTAAGTAGGATTAATTACCTAATCTGAACGCTGCTTTTTAAAAATGAGAAATCTCATAATTACATTCACATATTCCGGTAAGGACCTAGCAGGTAAGTTTGTTTATGCTGCCAAATGCTTTATATTAAAAAGGGTTTTTTTTTTATGTCAGTCATTTGGACAGAGACCGTAAAATACCACAATATATTATGGAACAAGATAGTAAATGTTTCCTGTGTACCAATGCCAAGGGCACTGAATGGTCTCTGTTTTTCCCAGTATAACAGACTAGATAACTGTTACCCATTAGATCTGCCTGCAGGCATGCTACTAAGGAAAGTATTTGCCTAATTGAGCCATAAATGACTTTTTGTTTTCTGCTTCTGACAGGGACAAAGGAAATAACAAAAGTAAATTAGTGCCTAATATGGATGGAAAATTCACGAGAGACCTTTTAGTAGTTTGGGGAGAGAAATGAAGACAACATTGGGAGGAGAACATTTTCCGTCATTATGAGATTGCCATTTGTGCAAGATCAAATATCAGCTTTGGTTCACTACTATACTGCACTAGTTTTTTTATGTGGCCAAACCATTTCTCAACTATTTCTTGGAGAAGTATTTTGAGTTATCGACCAACCCAGACACAAAATAAATCTGATTTATGCATCTTAAAACCAGAGTAATAAATTGGCCAGGGCTTTCTTAGAAAGCTACACCACCACCATCCAACAAGCCAGGCACAGAGCAAGTGAAACTATATTGGCAGATCACTACTGGTACTGTCGGCCTGAGAGCTCTAGCGCCAACGCAGGGCTGCACCTCACACAGCATATACTGTATGGCTGGGTAAACCTGGTCTTTGGTTCAGCTTTGACACTGATCCACAAATTCAGCAGTTCCCAAGCTTTGTCAGCTGGTGCCTCCCTTGTCCTACTTGGCCATTGGCTGTGGCTGCCCATGAAGGCTACAGTCCTTAACATTGTATAGGGTGGCAGGTTTTTCATGAGGATTGTGCTGCTCCTCTGGCTGGTTTCCACAGCTCCCCATGACTCACAGTTTGGGAACCATTGCACAGATCCCTGCTATTGTCCCTGAGAGACTTAGGGCTTGTTATTTTCTTCCTTTCTGTGCAAGTGCTATATGCCGATGAGTGGCTCCATTGCTTTCTTTTGATTCCTCTTCCATGTTATTTTTACATAATCCCCACAACAAAGTCTGTTTTGGTGCACTTTTCACCCATGTTTCCCTCTTCCTTCACCGCTTAACCATGGTCCTGTGCTCTTGGCCACTACACAGGATCTCTGCGCACAAATTAGTTTTCCTTCTCATGCACAATTTAGATGTATGTATGCATACCTGGTAACAGTACAGATAAAATTTTGCACAAGTAGGGGGGGTATTTAAAATAACAGTGAATCAAAGTTGCAAAGCCAATCTTCAGTAAGAGGTTAGTTAAAATGTATTGTTACTTGAATGTACTTTGAGCCCTCCTTTCTAAATGGGATTGTGACTTGCATCAAGTTTAATAACCGGGATGTCAAAAGTGTAAGAAATGACTCTTGGAAAAAGGGCAAATTCATTACTGTCTTCTAGGAGCAGAGATGATGACAGAAGTTTCACCTGTTTGATGATGACAGAAGTTCATCTGGTGAAAGAAACAGCTGTTTGTCAATGTTAAGATTGACACTGGAAGAACTGTACATGCTGTGAAAATTAGTCTAACAGACAATGGGACTTACTCCCAGGCCAGTGTGTATAGCAATGTAGCCTAATGTAGCATTAAATGGTTATAATATGCATCTGTCATATTACATTTTGTAATTACACCATTACGTTTTGTTTTATGTGGCATAAGTGATCTTGTGGCAATACAGTATCAAACAATGATAAACAATACAACAGCCAAGAAATATTTTTAAAAATAGAAAGATAGGAATGGATCTCTGTTTGAAGTCTTGTTGAAAATATGGAATATCTTATATAGTAGCTCACTAATGTGGTTAGTTTTGAGAGGAAAGGGAAAGGATAGAGAAGATAAGGAAGTACTGTATTAGCAAAATAGGAATTGATTTTTGTAGGAACCAACATACCGATCAAAATATTGCAGTGGAATTTTTATTTTGAAATAAATATTGTCTGCTTTAATAACTATCTACTATAATTTATGGTTTATAGACAACATTTTTAAAAATTCATGTTTGTATAATCTAGGGGACAATCCTAAACTGAGTTAGGCTGGCATAAACTAAGCCAGCAAAGTTTGGCCAGCACAAGGGCCACCTCACAGAGTCAGAGAGGCCAGAACACAGATGTGAGCCATCTTCCCTGACTCAGAGAGTATTCCAAAAACGCTTTATGGTGGCCCTTGTGCTGCCAAACTTTGCTGGCTTAGTTTATGCTGGCCTAACTCCAGTTTAGGATTGCGCTCTCAGAGCGGTCCGAACGTGCTTTATGGTGGCCCTTGTGCTGGCCAAATTTGATGGCTTAGTTTATGCCGGCCTAACTCCAGTTTAGGATTGTGCTCCTAGTCAGAAATTACTGGTATCAGAATTCATTGCACTATAAAAGAGTTGGAAATAAGAGGAAAAATGGAGTTTAGTGGTTTTGCTGTTAAAATCATGGATTGAGGACAAATTTGCTCATCAATATGTAAGCTGGAGATGTGAGCACGAACCTATTCAAGACCTAAAATTGCCAAGTACAATTACTAATTGGTTATATGGTTTCTTGAGATCGCCAGAGTTGTTTGGGATAAAAAAATTACATTCAAGGGTTTTTTAGAAGTACTTATGTGAATTGCAGTATACCTGAAGTGTGGAAGTAATTAGATGAACTGTATGAAGCCATGTTCCTACGGTAGCTATTGAACACTTAAGGTTTGCATTTAATCATAAATGAGCTTTATCTTCCCAGCGCTTCCAAAGGAATTAGTGCAACTCAATTACACTGCTTTATTCGACAGCACAAATATCTCCAAATAAGTATTTCTACTATCAAATGCAATACTTCTAGGATGACTGGCAAGTGCAAGAAATCATGACTTTGAGTCTTGAAAAAAAAAAGCTATAAATACCAGCTATTCTCCAAGCATAGATTTGTGGTGGGGGACATAAACTACTTCCTGGGAAAATAGTCTGGAAATCTGAGATCCAAACTGATCCTCTGTTACAATTTGATGTCTACATTAGGTTATAGCATTAGGCTGTGCAAAATATAAATATGTAATTTTTTCACTTGGGTAAAATATCAATAATGTTAAATTGGTTGCTAGGTACCTGGATTTCTTATCAGTCAGCACAGAAGGCCACACAATCACATCTAATCAAAATAATATTTATTGTATAAGAAAGATTATTGTGTTTGAACTGTTTCAGTAATGGAATAATAATAGAATACAGGTCTAGATAAAGGACACTTAACCACAATTCCAAAATTGGCAAACATCTGCTTAGCTTTTAACGTATGGTTGAATTAGATCATCTATATCAGAAAATGTAAGTACATGGTTGACCTATGATGAGATTAATAAATTATTGGATAATGGCCACAGTGGCCACAACTTTGAGCCCTCAGGATTCCAAATGTCATTCTGCTTGGCGTAACTATGTTGCTTAGAGCACAGTCCTAACCTGGAATTAGGCCAGTACAGTTAGACCAGCAAAGTTTGGCCAGCACAAGGGCCACCATAAAGCGCGTTTAGACCACTCTTGGAGTCAGGGAGGATGGTGCATGTCTGCGTGCTGGCCTCTCTGACTCCGAGAGTGGTCCAAACATATTTTATGGTGTCCCTTGTGCCAACCAAACTTTGCTGGTCTAACTGTGCTGGCCTAACTCCAGATGAGGATTGCACCCTTAGTCTTCACCCATAAATGACAAAGTCAAGGTAGCTAGTACTGTGACCCCCCACACTTGCTGTTCTTCGTCATCCATAGGTCAACCTTTTAATATTATTTCACAATCCATTTTGTTTCTGTTTCTAGTAAAATCCAGGGTTGCCACTGAAATTTCACACAGAGTTGAAGGAATTTTTTTGGTTCCTTTTAAAGAACAACTGACAATTGAGAAACCAAATGAGCTTCTTTAAGACAAATGAAGTTTCTTAGGGTGTTTCTCACTGTCCTAGAAAAGCAGAAGACTTCTGAGGAGTAATAGATTGTGTCTGTCTTCTACTATCCCACTTCTTTGGTTTTTTTTTTTCCTGGACAGCTAGTTAAGATGACAAATTTGGCCCATTTCAGGTAAATTCATTTCTGCAATGTCATTTCTTTCACAGGTTCAAAAGGCTTGGCATACTATGGTGAAAGTTTCAGTAACTAGGTAGGTATAACTATATGCCACTGTGTTTCCACATTTTAAAGAGCTTGCAAAGCCCATGCTGAATTTAATTGAGAGCAAATACGTGCAGACTAAGGGTCTACAAGCAGGTGCTAAATAAAGAAAGGATCAATGTGAAAAGCACCATGGGTGCAATCCTAAACAGCGCTGGATTAGCAAGGCTGGCTGGCCAGCATCAAATCCAGGGCTGCTTAGGACGGGCTTGAGCCTCCCCTATGTGCTCCTCGGATCTGCGGCCTTGCTGATGGGCTTAGGATGTGGCTGTACGGCCACCTCCTAAGTCTGCCCAGGTCCTGCCCAAATCCTGCCGACGCAAGGTGCATCCTAGGATTGTGCTGTGTATCTCCACATTGAATTGATCCTTCCAATGAACTCCAACATTTGTGGCTGGGTAAACCGTTTTGCTATTCATGTGTGAGTTGCACTAAGTGAGCTGCACAAATTGCACTAATCTGTGCTAGTCCAAATAGTTTTTGCTCGTCCAAATCTTTGCTAATCCAAAATGATCCCCAAGATGATCAGAGTGAGCACAAGTGATGCAGTCCCCACTCCAGCCTAGACACCTGACACCATGTTTTCTAAGTGATGCTTTCTGCCCTTCCATTTCAACATCTGCAACCAGCAGTGAAGGATGCTGCTATGTAAATGTGACCTCAACTGATTCTGAGCACAGGCTATTAGCGGTATCTGAAACTGCTTATTTTAAGAGAAAGCAGCCTCTAAATCCTGCCATATTACAGCATCTGCATGGGAAAGTAGCTGAATATCTGGCTGAAAGTAGCAGAGAATGTTTCAGGCAGCCAATCCTAATCCTAATTAAATCCCCCTGCTGGTGCAGCCATGTCAATGGTTTTCACACTGCATTTTGTGGGGAGGCGCATTCCAAAAATCCCCTCAAGGAAAAGGAACATTTGTTTCCTTACTTTGGAGGAAGCCTCTGCTACCCCAGTGGGTCTCCTCTTATCTGTGCTGGCTATTTTGCTGGTGCAATGCCGGGTGCATTGCTAGGGGATGTGGCTGGTGAGGGGGCATTTGGTACCCCCACATTTGAGAGTGTCCCTATGCATTCCAAGCTGCTCATGCTCGGCGGCCTTACTTCCTGCTGTCACCACTGGGAAACAGCCTGCAGAGGAGATCTGCGAGTGGGGCAGTGATGAAGGATCTGCATCCATCCCAATCTCTAAATCATCCTCATCACCCTGTTTTTGTTCCCCCTCGCCCCACCAAATGTATCTGTCTGGCTTCAGTCTCAGGGGGTGTCACCTCTCTACCCACCACATTGGTGTATGGCTAGGCTTAGGCTACTACCTTTCCTAGGGTCAGGGGCGTAACTAATGAACGCGTAAGTGCAGAGAGCAAAATGTTGCCCCTGAAGTGACATCACAACAGGAAGTGACATTACAGTTGTATTTCTCTTTTCTTTTTTTTGGCCATAACTTTTGATAGAGTAAAGATATTACACTCTGGTTCTGCATTCTGCATTAATCTTTCCAATGATACTGTATATAACATGATGATATTATTCATACATACCAAGGTTTTTACCATTTTGGCCACTACTGTCAACTTTTGGCCCCCTAGAGCTTGTTGCCCAGTGCAATTCCACCTCCCTGTACTTCTTTAGCTACGCCCCTGCCTAGGGTTCAGTCAGTCCTCCTTAATCTTTCCTTTTCTTACCCTTCTTGGCAAACTTGTGTATGAGCTTTGTTACTGCCTTCAAGATAAGGGCTGGTTGGGTTGGCCTGCCTATCTGCCTGCCTGCCTATCCCAATCCTGTCTCCCTGTCTCATCAAGCATTTTTGGACTTCTTTCTCTCTCCCCCCCCCCTACTGTATCTTGTCCTTCGGGTCCCTCCTTCATCAGACATAAACATCTGCTGCTGCTGAAGACAGTTTTCAGTTTTCCTTCCCCCGCCGTCATGGGGTTTTGGTTTTATCTTAGAGTTTCACTGCTTTGTTGAAGGACTAATTTTCTCTAGTCCCTTTTGTTGACGAGGCTGCTCATCTCTTTTATTTTAGTAATGATTTAAGACAGTCATTTTTGTGTGGAAAGTTTCCTTGGATAATTAAAATTTAATCTTAAGCAGCAGTTTCAGGGAAGAAAAAAAATGAGGATTCCACTCCTACTTTTGATAAATGTTTTTGAGTTATTGGTATGTAGCATCCAAAATGCCTGGCTTGTTGTTTACGTCTAAATTGACATTGTTTGCTAGTTGCTGAGGTAAAGCAATCCAGGGGCCAATCCTACCCAACTTTCCAGCACTGATGCAGCTGATGCAGCTGCAACTCAGCCCTGAGGTAAGGGAACTAACATTCCCTTACCTCGAGGTGGCCTCCATGACTGCCCCGCCCCAACAGCCAGAGGTGGTCGGGGCCAGGACTGCGCCCCATGGCAGGCGCTGAAACCGCGCCCCCACCCCGCCCCCGCGTGTCACGCAGACACGCCTCCCTTACCCCAGAAACGCTCTATTTTCGCTCTATTTAGTAAGGGAGTAAAAACGCTCTATTTAGTAAGGGAGGCGTGGGCGGGCGGGAGGCAGAGAAACTGCGCAGTCTCTCCCAGACCGCGTGCAATGGCACCCCACCGCTGCTCCGCGCCCCATGGCTTGTGCCATGGGACACTACAGGTAAGATCCGCATCTACCAACAGCAGGATGCAGCACACACACCACTGGGACAGCTGCATCAGCACTGAAAAGTTGGATAAAATTGGACCCCCAATTCCCTACAGTTTGGTTCATAAGGAAGCAAGAAATTTTGACATTGAAAATTAATATTCCACCAACTTGTCAAACGTCTTGTTTCGGATACTCTCCACACTGTTTGCTTAAGATAATACAAATTCCCCCCCCCCTTTGTAAATTCTGCACATGAACAAACAGTTTAAAATTGAAAATGTAAAATAAACTTCTCATTGTGTTAAGAGAACACAGAAGTCAGTAGCTAGACAAAGCTGGGAAATGATCTGAACCAGGTTTTTTGACCGTTGGGCTATATCTTGTCCTCAAAGCACTTCTGGCTTGTGGATGTTATCAAATTTTAAACAAGATGTAATGAAATGTTTGCAGTGTGTAAGAAGTCAAAATAGCAGCATTGGGACGGGCCTCAATGGCTTTTAAGGAGCTTTAAGGTGTCAAGATATACTTTTGGCTCATGATCACTGTCTAGTGAAGAAAGTGGCTCTGATAGTATGGAACAGTAATTTTCAACCAGTATGCTGCACACACTGGTGTGTCACAAATGGTCCATTGATGTGCTGTGGGAGTTTGGGGGAAGGATCATTTATTAGTAAGGACACTGGGGGATGGGAGACTCACCCCCACCCCCAGCAATGCAGTGTGCCATGTCAATTGTCACAAAAATTGGTGGTGTGCTTTGACAATTTTAGTACCTTGTCAGTGTGAGATGAGAAAGGTTGTAACTGTCATTATATTCAGTAACATAAAGGAATTACAATTTGTGAGTCACATTGGTGCAGAAAATCACCAAGCATTCTGTATGGTATGGTATGGGAGGGGGTCCACGGGGCTGACATTATGATTTTTCGCACTGGGTGACACCAAACCCAGTTATGCCTCTGGGCAGCACCAAGGAGAGTAATGGAGAGGGAACAGGGGAAAGAATGGGGATGGGATCCTGGTGCATCCTGGAGGATCCACCCCTCCTTCCCTGTTCCACCTCCCATCCTGCTTCCTCCCAACCCAGACACTCTGCTGTTTCTGCCCCAATCCAATCCCAGCCCATCTCCACGGCCAACTCACTGGTGTTGGCAGTAGGAGGTCTCTTGTTGACCTGGTGGCCTCGTTGAGCACACTGTGGCAGAAGCTCTTCTGCACATTCCACCATGGGACAGCCCCGTTAGTATTGGGCTGCTAGTTGAGCACCAGACCAGGATGATATTGTAGCTCCAGTTTCATTTCAGTTTCCTTGTGCACAACCAGACAATAGGGATGATTGTATTTCTGCTGTGTTGATCCCAAAGTACATTGCTGTAAAGCATTAATCAAAATAGTTTTGAGGAGGATCATTGCCAAGAGCTTCCCACTGTTGAAACTCATCTGTCATATTCATTGAGGGAAATGCTAGACATATCAAATACCACCTTATTCAGTGATATGACTGAGAGCTCAATCCTATGGTGTGCGAGAAGTGGTGCTGTGGCCGCAGGACCAGAACTGGGCATAGGAAAAGTGCTGCACAGTGCTGAACACCCAGTGAGCAAGTGGTACTGGCAGGAAGGTTTGCGCCATCCCGTGGGAACTGCATCAACTGAGAGCCACTGGGGCAGATAAGTGTTGTGCTGACTGGCAGAAGGGTAAGAAGAGGATAGCGGGAAGGAGTGGCTAGGGGAGGGTGACAGGATCTGGAGGTGGGGAGAGGGTGTTTCAGGGTAGGGGATGGTAGGGAGGGGTGGTTCAGGCCCAGGAGGGAGCACAGGGGGCAGGGATGGTGAAGCAGGCCTTGACTGCACACTACCCAGTGATGTCATGCAGAGGGAACATGGGGGAACTCAGTTCCACTAGTTAAAATTAGGGCTGACTCCGCCCACTTCACTCTCCCTCCTGCCCCCTCCCAATTCCTCTGCAAAGAGCTTTTCTTCTTGGTTAACTCAGAGGGTTAAAGGGAGCGACTCCGGATTCCTAGGGGGGCGAAGGCAGTGATGGCATTCAGGGGGAATGGACCAGAACAGGCCGGATCCTAATAGGCTCCGTGGCTGGTTCCGGGTTCCCGACAAGTGCCAATCAAAAGTGAGTTCCTGTTTCTAAATCATTTGAATGATACCGCTGACACTACCCCTAACTTTGGCATTACACTTGACACTACCTGCTGGCATTACATGAGGCTGCTTGATTCTGCACCAACTAAATAGCTGGTGCATATCCAAATAGCCCCATTAAGCATTAAGCACTGCATAGGGTAAAGGAACAAATCTTCCTTCACCCAGAGGAGACCTCCCGCTGGCAAAATCCAGTGCTGGGTACAGTATGGGTCTGGTGGCCCCACTGTACCAGCATTGCATAGGGCTGTCTGGCTCTTAACTAGCAAAGTATTTTCCCATTACTTCCAGAAAAAGAATCTTGGCACAATATCCATTTTTTAATGTCTTGCTCTGCCACATTTCACTCTGTCAGATTACATATACACATTCATCAGCTTTACTGATTTTGGATCTCAACAAGAGCCAAATTTCCATTACAATTCCATGCAAAAAATAATAATAATAATCTGTTTTGTAACTGTCCTACAATTTTATCATTTACTTGTTTAAATGACCTTTCTGCTTTCACAAGGTGGTGTGCAACAAAACAGATAAATAATAATGAGGACATGGGTTTGTACAATTAAACTAGGCAGAAACAGCATCAAATATCAGATATAAAAATATCTGCAGTTTGAACACTATGTATCTTGAAAGGCACAAAATTTCACTGTCTATTATTCCTTTCCATTTTGTCATTTCTCAGACCTTGCCTGAGAAAACGTGCACAGACTTTTGCAAGGCTAGAAATGTTCCAGAAGTGTTCCCTTTTCTACAGCTTTTGAATGGCAAAGACAGTTAAGTCTGACCAGAATGTGACATTTCAGTTTTGAAATTTGCTTACTTAGGAGGTGTATTTGTGTATGTTTTCTACTTCAATGTTATTCAAACTGTTGATCTGGACCCACTTGCTGGGTCACGACCTGATGTTAGGTGGGTCGCAAAAAGCTGAGAGCGGGCATCTTGGAAACTGCAGCCCTTACTCTTGTTATTTTCCCTTTGTGAATGTTACTAGTTTGAATTTTCAAATGAGGGTTTTTAAAAAATCTGTTTTTAGTTCAGTGCTTTTACATAATATTTTGTCCTAATCTTGCTTTCTGTCAGGGATGTTTCATGGTTGTACAACTGCTGCAGTCCAAGAATTCCAATCTGCATTTCAGGAGTATCATTTTATGATGTTCCAGTGATGTCACTTCCTGCCACTTCCTGCCACTTCCAAGTTAATGACATCACTTCTGGTGGGTCCCAACACAAGTGCGATTCGAAAAAAGTGGGTCCTGGTCCAAAAAGTTTGAATACCACTGCCATATAGTATGTTTGGACAACTCTTGGAGTCAGAGAGGCCAGCACACAGACGTGCACCATCCTCCCTGACTCAGAGAGTGGTCCAAACATGCTTTATGGTGGCCCTTGTGCCAGGCAAACTTTGCTGGCCTAACTGTGCCAGCCTAACTCCAGGGTAGGATTGCGCTCACACAGAGTAGTGCCATGAGTGGTGGTGGAGAGGAGTGTAACTATTTGTTCCAGAAAGAAGCAGCCAAACCCAGTGGTGGACCTGGCCCATTCTCTGCCTGAGGCCAGGACCACAGCCTACTACCCCCCACCCCCACCCATTACAGAGCCTCACGTGACTTCTGCTGGCTTCCAGAAGTGTTCTAACACCTCCGGAGGGCCATTAAACTGGAAATTGCAAGGAGGGAGGCTCTGCCCCGTTTCAGGATGGGGATTGGCAGGGGGGAGGGGTGTTGGGGGTGGGCCAAATCCTATACCACTGTGGCGGCTGTGCGGCCCCAATTCGGGCCACGTAGTCTCCTCGGATCTGCGCCTGCTGTTTAGCAGGCACAGATCTGAAGAGCGCATAGGGGAGGCTGGAGCCTCCCCTGTGGTAAGGGAGTGAACATTCCCTTGCCGCAGGGAGGCTCCAGCCTCTCCTAAACAGTGTTTTTAGCACTGGCTGGCCGGCCTTGCCAATCCAGTGCTGTTTAGGATTGTGCTCTAACTCTCAATTTGTGACTATCCAAGCCAAATGCAGCACACAGGCACTGTACTGTAGCAGGCAAATTGCCTGACATCTTTGCTTTTACGGTCCCAGGAAGGCAGCAAGAACACGAGATTTATTAAGGCCCTAGTGGGCCACCATACAGGACCTTCATTCAGCTTATTAGATCATGAGCTGAACAGGCCTGATATGCATGCATACCAATTGTTAGCAGGATACTATTCAACTACCATGGAATATAAATTTATAAGAACCTAAAACGTTCCTTTAGAAAATGTTGAATGGATCTCTGAGAAAAAGAAACAGATTTTAGGCAATGGGATTGTGGTCACTCACGGCTTGGAAAGCTGACTCAGAGGCTTTGCTCTTGGAGCTGCGAATGGCTCTGAAGGCAAGGGGAAGGGGCTGCTTTACACAGGAACTCAGATTCCTGCAAAACTTTGCACTTCGCCCCTCTCTAGGAACACCACTGGTGGTTCATGGTAGTCTTTCTCCTTTGTTCCCCATGTAATGACACTTTTATCATCAGATTGGGATGTAGGCTCTTTGCTGCTATCACCAAAGATGAAGAAGCTCTTTCAGAAAGAGACTGCCTTGAGAAAACCTTCCTAGCGTAATACATGACTCCAGAACAGTCTATCTCTTGTCACCAATAAAAGTCAGTACTTCTTACAAGAACTTCTTACAAGAACAAGAAAGCCAGCAGGAAGAAAACACAGGCCCACCACAAACCAGAGGGAAGAGCTAAGATAACTATTCTTGTTTCACACAGCGACTGGTGCATGAGACTCTCCTGCCCATATGGTAGTTTGATGCAGACAAGATGAATTTTGAGACACGCTTTTTAACCTGGGGGAAAAAGCCTAAATATTGGGAAAATTCGCACGACTTAATTAAACCAAAAATAAATTTTTTGCCATTAATATGAACAGCTGCATTTTAAAATTCATCTCTTGATGATGAATGACAAAAATGCATCAATTAGTTGTGCAGCTGATTATATGGTCCATTCTTACTTGATCATGTGCTCTTGATGAAGAACTGTCTAGTAGCTTTCCCATTAGAATTTGCTGGAAACACAGGGGCTCTTTGTGCATAGAGAACAGGTGTTTTGTGCAACTCAGAATGAAAAAGAACATCCTAATTCCTGTATTTTTGTTTATGGGGGACACATTTTCAGTAAACTGTAGTTAATATAATGTTTATGATGGGAACATTTTCTGTTTATAATGCACTTTAACATGGGAGAGGAGTTTAAAAGTATTTTCCTTTAGCGAAGTAAATTTTCAGTCTGTTAGATTGTAAATATCCATTGATGCTGTCATCACCCATTGTTTCCTACTGAGAAAATAGTTCTGTCAGCTGAGGCTAAACCAGGCTATTAATGGACTCATGTTTTAATCAATCACCATCACTATTTGGGCAGAAGATTTAGCAGAGAGGGTTAATGCCTCCGTTTGCCCGAAGATAACAACTAAAGATCTCAAGGTCGTGAGCTCGAGACTCCCGGAAGTCTGTGTGAGCGGCAGACCTTGCAAACTGCGGCTGATTAAAAGCTGAGTTTCAGCTGCCCGTGGGAGGAGTGTGCTGAACGCAGCTGCGTCTCTGGTGAGAGCAGGGAAGCCATTTATCAGCCAGCAGACGACAGACGGGTGGCTAAAGAAAGAAGGCTAAATCCAGAAAGAAAGATCTGTTTGAATGTGGTTCTTGAAAGATAGAACATTCTGTAAATTGTAAAAACCTTCGGGTTTGTGAAAAAGTCTGCCTATGTAAACCGCCTTGAGTTGTAATCATTAGAGAAATCTAGTGACTTTAAGAAAGGCGGTATATAAATACATGTATTATTATTATTATTATTTATTTTTTACATCTTTTTTCTCAAGTGCTTAAGGGCACAATCCTAAACTGGAGTTAGGCTGGCACAGTTAGGCCAGCAAAGGGACACCGTAAAGGATGTTTGGATCACTCTTGGAGTCAGAGACATGTGCCATCCTCCCTGACTCCAAGGGTGGTCCAAATGTGCCTTACGGTGGCCCTAGTGCCAGCCAAACTTTGCTGGCCTAACTGTGCCAGCCTAACTCCAGATTAGGATTGTGCCCTAAAGCATTCATGGGTTTTCCTCCACAATGCTTGTATTTTCACAAAGTACCCTGTGAGGTAGGTTAGGTTAAGAGCTGGTGACAGGCCCAACATCACCCAGTGACCTTTATAGCAGAGCCTAACAAACAATCTACCTATTCTACACTGCTTCTAGGATGATGTCTTGAAGGGAACCATCATCATCATCATTATCACAGTTCCAAAAGCAGTTTATAAAGTCCCAGAAGCAGTTTGCAAAATAAATGAAAATGTTACTATAGGCTTATAGTCAATGCTACACAATAATTGTAGAAGATTAAAGAAATGTATTTTATGCTAAGTGATCCTTTCCTGAAAGTTACAGTCTGTGGTCTCAAAGATGTTCTCTTCCCTAGCTGGGAAGCAGGTTCACGTCAGCAGAATTATTGAAGCTGCTGCAGGTAGGCAGAGTCGAAAAGATCCTCTCCTCCCTTCCTACACTGTGAAGGTGAGTCTGAACCCACATCACCAAGTCTACATTTAATAGAATTGTCTACCCGCTCAGAAACTGGCAACACTGAACCGTTGCATGACTTTCAGCCCCGTTCTATTCTCGGCAGGCAAATAGCACACAGGTACACCGGCTCTGCTGCTTGCTATGGGCTGGCCAGGAATCATGACACAATGGAGATGTAAGCAGAAGATATTGGCACTTACCAACTTGCTGCACCATGGTCTCCAATGGGTCTACTTGGATCTGCACCAGCTCTTTGAATGCTGCAGGTCCCAGTTGGTCCAAGGGAGCAAGTTGAGGCCTGGATATGGGCACCCCCACGGCTGCTGATATTCATCCCATGCCCCTTCCAACACATTTCAGTTGGCATCAATCCCTACCCTGATCCTCCCCATTCCCACCTATGGGCCATCTTCACCGCCAACCTACCAGCACTGGTAGTGGCTGGGTTTCCAACGGTGCACAAGCCATTCAAGCTAAAGTGCCAGCAGCTCAGGTCTTCTGTCAATGGAATGTGAGTTCCATCAATGGAAGACCCAAGTAGGATTGGGCCATACAGACTTTGGACTATTTAGGGCTAATGTTGCATTAAAGAGCATTGGGCAATGCAATATTCTACCAGTTAAATACCCACAAAAATACCATTAATTAGAATTAATTCCGATGCATACTTAATGAAGTCAAAGTGTTCAGAGAGCCCTCTCTCCTTTCCCAGTTAATTTACAGTCTTTGATGAAAACCAGATTGCTCATGAAATGCTAATAACGTGTTTACTCTAAAGGAGGTGAGGATTACCTCAACAGTGGCTTCAACAAAGTATGGGGAACAAAAGAAAAGGATATTTGTATGGAGTTTTAACAGAATTGAGAGATATTACTTTCTTTTATATGTCTATACTATGCAAGTCCAGGGCAAACATTACAAATGCAGAGTGATTATATGGATTCATTACATGAAATGGATCAACAGACATTTTTCTTAATTTTTATTATTTTTTGTTTATTTGGAGAAATAGTTACATATCTGAATGCAGGAGAACTTGATTATATGGGTAATACAAAAGTTAATGGCAGAGGAATGTGATATTAAATTTTAACAAAAAAAAAGATTAATGCAGAATATAAAAAGAACGAAGCATGATAATACAAAAAGAATTATGATGGTATAATTGGATAATGCTGTTAAATTATTTTGTTGCATTTATTTATATTAAATAGTTCAATTGCATTAGGAAATAAAATCTTGAAATGGCTTTTGACACATGCAGTTAGAAACAGCAAAAACGTGGAGAAAACTGCAATATCACCATTTTGAAGAGAAAGAAATACATTCAAGCTTTTAAAGGGGTAAATTGTTTCTATTTGGACTTTATTCCTGTCCCCCCTCTAATAAGAAATATGCATGATGAATGAAAAAGAATGCTGGTTTGTCCAAAATATTGTACTGAAATTATTATAAAGCAAAGTCAGAACAGCAGGCTTTCTTCCATCTTATATTTAATTCTACTTTTCTGATAAGACTCTACCAAGACTTTACTGACTGGGGGTGGGGGTGACGATTCTTGATGTTTGCTAGGCAGGCGTCCTTGTACGAAGTGGTTAACCGTTGCCTCCCCCAGTCATCTTTACTGTACTCCCAGCAATCTGGGTACTCATTTTACCCACTTCGAAAGGATGGAAGGCTGAGGCAACCTCGAGCTGCTACCTGAGAACCCAACTTCCACCGGGTTCGAACTCAGGTAGTGGGGAAAGCTTTCTGCAGCCGACACTCTGTTCCGCATGAGGCTCTGGAGCAGACAAGATAGGTTGATCTAAACAAAAACAGTTTACTAAGGACCACTTCGGACATCACATCAAGTACTGACATAACCTTTCTGATTTCCATGATTTCCCCACAATGTTTTTTTTTTAAAAAAATACACAGAGAGAAATGTGCAATAAACTGCAGTTAATTACCGCTTTCAGCAATTCTGGTCACACGTAAGGCTGCTCTGAAATGAACCTCAGTCATGACACAAACGCAAGAGGCTGAAAAAGGGCAATTGTGTCCTGCTTCCTAGTCTGCATTATCATGTTTGAAACTGATCTCTTGGATCCCCTCCCTCCCCTCCCTCCCTCACCACAAACATAGGGATCTTCCTGCTTCGTTCACATTGGCATAATACCAAAACTGCAGTCCACGATTCCATAGCTGTGAGGAAATTAAATCTTGGACCCAGGCATAATCCTCTGGATGCTGCAGAAGATGGATGGTCTAATTTTCAAGACAGCAGCAGTTTTTTTCCCTCTTGGCAGCCAACATCTGTCTTATAGCTAAGGCCAGCATCAGAGGTCAGCATCCTTCAGCAGCTGCCAAGGACCCATAGACTTCATAAGGGCCCACGGCTAACCCTTTAGATGACCTCTGAGCCCAGAGTTTTAGTGGTGGTGACAGAGCAACTCTCTTGTGCAAGGGCAGCATCCAGGAGTGTCCAGGTCAGGCACGGGCTTGAGAGTCCATGTCCATCTGGACTAATCCCTTACGGTCTTCAGTGGGAGTGCTGCCACTTGCTGTCATCATCACCCACCACCAATAATCTTCGCCCTGTGGCCTCTAGTAACCTGGTGCCTGCTCTCCGCTCAGGGACCGCAATTAAAAAGGCTCCCAAGAAGGCTAGTTTGCTGAAGGCCTCCTGAAATCTGGAGCTGGCCAACAACATACAGCAAATTAATACAACAGGTCATGATCACAGTCAAGCCACAAACTGGGCTGGATCCAGTGGGGTTCTCAGAGGGGACCAAAATGTTACACTTTGGAGGAGCCCAAGCTCTGGTGTAAAGCAGCTCCTCCCCCTCACCTCCAGAGCCATTCATGGCAGAGAGAGCAAAGTCTCCGAGCCAACTCTCCAAGCTCTGAAGGCAAGGGGGAGAGGCTGTTTTACACAGGAGCTCAGGCTCATGCAACACTTAGTGTTTTGCCCCCCTCTAGGAGCCCAGTTTGCGGCTTGACTGTGATCATGACCTGTTACCTTAATTTGCTGTAGGTGGTTGAGAAGGAGAGTACCATACAGCCCCTCTACTTCTTAAAACTCTGGGCAACTTCCCAGTGTTAACTAAACTGTATGTGCAATATCTGTTAATTCCCCCCTAATGTTCAAGGCTATCTTATTATCAAGTGGAGGAATGTGTGCCTCTGTTAAACCTCTGTTAAATGCATTATCTGATCCTGGCAATGTAATAGAGCAACATTTCCAAGAACCTCCTTAAGTGCTGGTGAAGCTACCAGAGAATAATAATGAAAATAGCCACTTGATGAGCTATATCACTCAGTAGGGTGATTATTCACTTGCTCACAGGAGCAATTTTTCACCACCCTGAAGTAAACATCTACATCATCTAATGTGGAAGTGCAAACAAGTTGTTTGCAGACTCATCTCTTCAGGCTTCTTCAAAGTCTATACCTTCATATGTTCTGCAATCCCTTTTTATTCAGGAGAGCAATAAATTCCAAACAAGCTAACAAAGCCCCCATTCTGCTTGACATATTCTTATCCACAGCTGCATTTCATTAATACAGGGCCCTGGAAAACTGTGACACTTGACAAGTAAGAAACCAAAAGGGTCACAAAGGATGAATAATATATAATTGTGGTTGTGTTGGGAGTTATGAAAGGTCTTTGTGGAAGAGCAATTATAGGAGGAGCATGTTATACTTGAATGTATAACATGGCTCAGCATGTGTGTTGTATTACTTTTAAACAGCAGTGGGGGCAGGGACAGGGACAGGAGCAGTGGGGCCCAATGTAGGGCATTCCTGTGGAGTCCCTAAACTCCCTGTGGGGGCCCCACTCACCCAGAAGAGCACTTTTGATGCCACGCACAATGTGTGGCACCTGGAAATAGTTGGTGGTGACCTCATGACATCAACACCAACTGTTTCCAGAAGGCCCATTTTGGGGCAAACAGAGGCAGGAGTAGGTGTGATGGCCCAAGGTCTATTAGCTTGAACTTAAAATAAGTTAAGCTTCCCTGTCACTTTAATCTTTAATTAGGTAATTAGGACTCTGCGTAGTTTTACTAAAACTACATTAAAACTTGCGGAAATCTCTTATTTCTCTACACTGTTGCACGCTTGTTTAATTACAGTTCTCCCACTTTGAAGGAATGAGACACGGAGAGAGCACACTACAGGGCCAGCTGTGATCTATTGTGACATAGATGAGCGTCACCCTCACATGCCACTGGAATCACCGTGTTGTACTGGAATGAATATGCAGGTTGGGCAGCCTTTATCTGGACTGCTTGGGACGGGACGGTGTCTAGATTTTGGGAGAATTGCGCAAATGTAATGAGAAATGCTTCCTCTTGCCCTTTTACTGTGACCCATTTGGGTGTCTGCTGGCCTCTTTGATATTTTTCGACAATGGCACAAAGCACAGAGCAGAGAATAGAACTTTCAGTCTCTACGTGGGAATGACCACAAGACCTTTGAGTGTTCACACCACAGGAAGTTTTTGTAAAAAAGTCTTGGACAAAAATGTTTGGATTTTGGAATAGTATGGATTTTGGATGTCTGAATAAGGGATCAGTATGATCCTCACAATAGCCCTGTTAGAGTGACTGGCCCAGATGCTTCCAGTGAGCTTCAAGGCTGAATGGAGATTTTGACTTCTTTTTGGTAATAGTCAGCACTCTATCCAGTACCCTCTCCATCTCTGTTTTTTTAGGGCACATATTCTCCCACCTCATCCCTAGCAACACCTTGCAGGGGGGAGGAAAGGCAATGCATCATGCTCTGGAAAAGAGGCTCTTGCCACTCTGAAGGCTCTTTGACTCAAGAATAAAAGGTGATGCGTACGGATTGGCCTGGATTCTGCAGAGAAAACTGGTATTAGCAACAGTGATTTGTCTCCCCCCAATGTAATGGAGGGTTCTCTCACAGACACCGGTTCATGGACTTTAGATCCCTTACTTTTCGAGAATCTCACATGGCCCGAGGCCATCTCCCGGGACGTACCGGGTTTTTCCACCTCGCCAATTAAAGACTGCTTGGATCTAAATAGTATGCGCAATAAATCGAGCCTATTAGACTCTCCGGAACATCAAATTCATCCCATGTGTATCCAAATGAGAGATCAATGTTGTCTTGTGGCTTTGACAGTCAAGAACACTTTTAATAAGCTAAATCTTTTGCATCAAGAAATACTTGCAATAAAGTCCAAGATCGATGCTGCCCTTACCTCGTCTTGTGGAGGCTCGCATGGAGTCGCCCCAATGTGTGCCCAGCCCTTGCGGCCTGATAAGGCACTCGAATGCATTCCTTACCTTAATTGCAAAGGCGACAGTGCAGGGGCTTATGCTTCTAGCAATAAGGAGACTGAGTCGAACTGTCTTAATAGTAGGACTGGCCCTTTAAAACCTGCCTCTGAGCAGTCTCCAGCCAATATTGTGCCCCCACTCCCAGTGCCGACAGCAAACCTCTCTCTGTACTCAGGCCAAGCTTCTTTAAACCTGACATTTTCTAACGAGGATATTATGATCCTCGATGCCTGGAAAGAGAGTCAGGCAGCTTGAATACAGAACAGGATAGAATGGGGGTGCAATCCTAACCAACTTTCCAGCACCGACATAGCTGTGCCAATGGGGCATCCTGCAGTCGGGAGGAAGTCGTGGAGGCTTCCTCAAGGTAAGACAATGTTCCCTCACCTCGGAGCTGCATTGCCCTTACTCCGGCGCTGGAAGGTTGGTTAGGATTGCACCCTGGGTTTGATAATTCTGACTTACTTTATGGAGTGTTTGGATTGCAAAAAGATGTGCATGAAATGCCTTGAATTACTATTATTATTCAGAACAATTACTGTCAACGTCATCATTGGCTGAGGTGAGTAAGTAAGGAAGAAGGGAAATAGGAAGTGAAGGAGCTGAGTGAAGGGAGAGATGTGAGAACAGGGGGTGACTCAGAGTGCAATCCTAAACTGGAGTTAGGCCGGCATAAACTAAGACAGCAAAATTTGGCCAGTGCAAGGGCCACCGTAAAGAGTGTTTGGACTATTCTCGGAGTCAGGGATGATGGCTCACGTCTGTATGCTGGCCTCTCTGACTCCGAGTGTGGTCCAAACATACTTTACGGTGTTCCTTGTGCTGGCCAAACTTTGCTGGCTTAACATATGTTGGCCTAACTCAGTTTAGGATTGCGTCCTCACTGAATGGCCAGTTTGACCACAGCCCAAGGCCTCATGCCCATCAGAGGGCCCCTCTTGCCAAGGCAACCCCCCGAACCCCAGTTCCAGTAGCAGTGATGGCACCCAATAGGAGCACAAACAGAAGCCTAGTACAGGGCTCTACCACAGAACTCCTAACAACCAGGCACCAGCACTGTGTGAAAGGGTGCTTGGGTGACTATGTGTATTAGAATGATTGTATTTTTGAGAGAAGGGTGAATGTGTGTATACAGTGTGTGTTTAATACTTAGCATGAGGTGAGGTAATAGACAACATCTGGCTTCTTCTACATTTCTGTTTCAATCTTAAAGATCAAATTATTTGGAAACTCCCCCACTATTTTAATTTGGGCTTGTCTGTTTCATTCCAGACTACTCTTATTTCTGCATTGTTTTTAAAGTGACCCCCCCCCCCAAAAAAACACATAATATTCTGCACAGCAATGGGATAAACATATAGTACTACTGCACAGGTCAGGTTTTTTGTTCAGCACTGTGAGTAGGTGATTGTTGCTTCCACCTTTGATAGTGATGATCACTTGATGGGAAGGAGGGAGAAGAGTGCAGGTGACCACAGCTGTTAAGTTGGTGTATTCTGATTGGTCGGAAGGTGCACACATAGACCCAATCCAGCAAAGATCAGCATGCATTCAACCACACATGGTGGGTCTAAATTCTTATTTGGAAAACCTCAAGGGACCAGAATGGCTTCCCAGGAATCGATGGTTGGTTTCAAAAACAGGTTTTGCTTTCAGAAAGTTTGGACTTTTGTACTTGGCAGAAGATTGTTTAATGGCCTTGGTCCAAAGTTATCTTAAGTTCCAATTATGTATGCAGTTAAAGATCACACTGGATATAAAATGAACAATCAAACGTAGCTTGCTGCAAACTTACACTCCTCATGAGATGGGAAGAGAAATAAAAATCCTTGCAAAAACATTGCAAAGAATACAGAGCAACAGAGCTGTGGCTGAGATTATTCTGGAAATGTAATTGACGGGCCCAGTCCTATCCCAATTTCTGGCACCAATGCAATTGTGCCAACACAGCATGCATCCTGCAGTGGGAGAGAAAGTCATGGAGGCCTCCTCAAGGTCAGGGAATGTTTGTTCCATTACTGCATTGCTGCCGGAAAATTGGATAGGATTGGGCATAGTGTATTTTTATCCCAGCCCCATAAAGTATGGAGTGACTGGATTTGAATGTCTATGTTTTAACAGCCAGGAGACAGATTCATGTGCCCTAGTAGCAACGGCTCAGTTTTTTGTGGGTCACTTAGCAGCAACAATGTATGAGAAGCTTATCTGATATTTGAAGATGCTTCTTTGCGCAGATTGTTTTTGTTAATGTATGCAGCTGAGTGAGGCCAACTCAAAGGAGTAGCACACACATCAATACGTTTTATATCTGAGAGCTTAGATGTGAAGCATTAGAAACCCATGTATAAAATTTCTTATATATATATCTTTCTTGCCTCCTGGCTAGGGAGGTTGGGGATCTGTATTCACCAAAGACAATGACATTATTGTAATTTATGTTTTCTAATGAAGTTTAGCCTTGGTTTATCATTTATTTACATGCAAATAAAAAAAATATCAGCTAGCTTGGGGTGACAAAAGCGTAAACTGAAAATAAATCACCCCAGTCCATTTTGAATATGTTAATGTTAAATTGCATCTGTATGGAAATGATGACTTTTGCTTCTCCGAACTGGGACAATATTTCAAGGTAATTTTGTGACACCTTTTTTAGGAGGTTGTAAAATACCAGGTTTTAAGCAACAGTGGATATGTCTCTCACTTCTATCAGTTGTCAGAAATGACTTGGAATGTGACTCATTAAAAAGTGGACTGTCAAGTAAACAATGATGGTTTGCTATTCTCGACCATCAATTCTAGTTTATATGGAAAGGTCCCATTCAGTCTTAGTATAGTGCGACAAATGAGTTGTGGATACTTAGAAACTCATTGCTTTCAATGGGATTTAGTCATGACTAGCTTTAGCTGGATTGGACTCTAGAAGCCAAAACAAGATATGATGACTTTAAACTTTTGGGTCATTTCACACTTCTTGAAAATAGCAGCAACAAGGGAGATGTGCTTCAGGCATGGTGGTGGGGGGTCATTATTTCCCTAGTATTTTTTTTTCTGATGAAATTGGCACGCTCAATTTGCTGTTTTCTCAAATGGGGAAAGCATTTGCACACAATTGGGATGATCGGGAGGATGGTAGAAGGGACAGGCTTTAATTGGGCAAGAGGCACTTTTCCAGTGGTGTTCCTCTTATATTTAGCAGGGGGAGAGTAATTGTCCCTCTTCACCCCAGCACAGTGTCTTTCTCGTGGCTGTCGCTGGTGGTGTTCTCCATTCTTTTAGATTGTGAGCCCTTTGGGGACAGGGAGCCATTTAACTTTAACGTTATTATTTGCCTGTAAACCGCTTTGTGAACTTTGTGTTGAAAAGCGGTATATAAATACTAGTGATTGATTGATTGATTGATTGATTCTCCTCGCCCACTATCAGAGTCTTGGTCTGGAGTGACTTCCTCCCGCAGCTGCTATTTGCAAAAAGTTCAAAGCGTGTTGAGTTTGTCTCTGAGGTTGCAAACTACTGAAATTTAGAGTCCAATCCTATTTTTTCCCCTCCCACCAACGTAGCGGTGACAAAATAGCTACTGCTGCATCCTGTGGTGGGGGAACAGTCCAGGAGGTTACTGGAGGTAAGCCTCAGCAGTGCATGGGGGTCTACTCGGACCTACACTAGCTGTGTGGTCTGTGTGGACCTGTGCCGCAGGATTGGATCTGGGGAGAAGGATAGGATTTGGTGACTAGCATCACTGCCAAACCTGACCCTTTCCAGACCTGAGCCCCCCACCCTATCATCACCTCGTTTGCCCTCCTTACCACCCCATTCCATCCCTGTCATTTTGTAAAGTTGTGCCACTGTCTTCTGTCTTCTTCCAGGATGCACAGGCAACCGTAACTCTAGCCTGCTAGGGAATCGCTCCATTTGCTGAATTGCACCCACGACAGAATTGGATTGAACAGTTTTATTGTTTATACGTTCAGCGACAAACAGAGTTGCTAGTATGGATCCAGTGACTTTGTTGCGAACGAGAGAACTTCAATGCCCCTACTGAGTTTAGTGCAGTATTCCATTTTCTTCTTTTTATTTTTTGATGTAGAAAAGAATAGGGCAATATATTGGAAGATTATAGGCTTCATGTAATAATATTATATCTATTCTGGGTTAAGGCGTTGGACTTCTCTTTTGAAATTAAACTTTCAGAGATGGTCTCATCTCTGCTTTTCTGTGACAATGTAATCTGAGCATGTCAGATCTGAAAGTTCTGAAAAGTCACAGCTTTTAACTTTTGCAAGGCCGCATCCAAGCCTCTGTCTCCAGGCCGTGCAGCCCCAATTTGGGCTGCACAGCATATTCGGCTCTTGCCTGCAGATCCAGATCCGATCTGAAGGCGCAGATCCGAGGAAACATATGGGGAGGCTGGAGTCTCCCTTGGGGTAAGGGCACAAACGAGCCCTTGCCCCAAGGAGGCTCCCCAGTGCACCTATATGGATATGGCGCAGGACCACTAGGCTCACCATTCCAGCGCACCTTAGGATCGCACTCTAAGCATAAAAATGTGAAGTGCTGTATTCCATCAGCTTTGCTCAAAAAGGGCTGATTGCTCATGCACCTTTTTATTCATTAATAAAATTAGCTATATGTGCTAATTAATATTGGATATTATGTGCTTGATAAAGTAACTCATAAACATATTATACAGAACCGAAACAAGTTTTTCTTTTATGAAAATGCCACAGTGAGTTCAACTCAGGTTAAGGCATTTCATTTCAATTCGTTGAACCCCACGTGAACTAAACCAACTTGTTTCTTACGTTTTTACTGGAAAAAGAGCTACAAATGTTAAATCTGGGAATTATTAAAGATAATTTTGGAGGGTGCACATCATTGAATACTTGCTTTCGTATTTTATCTGAATCAGCCTTCAGTGAACTAAGCAAACAAGACAATCTGTTTCAGTGTTTTTTAGAAAGCCAATCTCTGAATCAGGAAGATTGCGCCCTTACTGTATATGCTTCTCAGAAGTACCTCTCCCATTAAAAACAATGAAAGGAATATATGGAATATATAGGAATTTATATGCTACTAGCTTTCATGTACCCAGCTTCGCTCGGGTGTTTATATCTCACATCCCTGACCCATCCCTGACCCATCTCTCAATTTTGGGCATTTTCAACCATTTGCACCTGGGGCCCCCTGCGCACCCCCACCCCCGGGGGCACGGGGGGGCCTGACCCCCACAGTGTTTGTCGCCAGGCCGCAAGGCATACGTATGGTGAGTCTGGCGCCAATTGCTCCAGGCGTCACAGTGGGGCATGGTGGACATCTCGTATCACACCCCTTCCCGTCCCCCACATTGGGGGGTGCAGACCCGAACCCCCACAGTGTCACCGTTCGCCTCGGTGAGCCCAGAAACTACAGAACTGAGGACGATCTCGTCCATTTTTGAGCATTTTCACATGGGGGCCCTGGGCCCCCCCCGGGGCGCTAGGGGGGCCAGACCCCCAGAGCGTCTGTTGCCAGGCTGGAAGGCATGCGCATGCTGAGTGTGGTGCACATCGCTCCAGGCGTTGCAGCAGGGCAAGGCAGATATGGTGTCTTGCACCCCTTCTCGCACCCCACGCCGAAGGGGGGTGAACCCGGACTCCGACAGTGTCAGGAGCATCGGCATTCGTTCCGGCAACCCCGGAAACTATGGATTCTACGCCGATTTTGGCCGTTTGCGACCATTTTCACTTGGGGCCCCTGCGTACCCCCCCGGGGCGCTAGGGGGGTCTAACCCCCGCAGTGTTTGTCGTCAGGCCACAAGGTGTATGCATGCCAAGTTTTGTGTCGCTCGGTCCAGGCGTTCCAGCAGGGCACGGCAGATGTTGTGTCTCACACCCATTCCCGCCCCCACGCCGAGGGGGGGGGCGGACCTGAACTCGCACAGCGTTGGGAGCATCGCCACTCGTCCTGGCAACCCCAGAAACTATGGATTCTACGCCGATTCTGGCCATTTTCGACCATTTTCATGCGGGGCTCCCATGTACCCCCACCCCCGGGGGCGCTAGGGGGCCCTGACCCCTGCAGTGTTTGTGGCCAGGCCACAAGGTGTATGCGTGCCAAGTTTCTTGTCTATCGGTCCAGGCGTTCCAGCAAGGCATGGCGGATGTCGTGTTTCGAACCCCTTCCTGCCCCCCACGCCGAGGGGGGGTGAACCTGAACTTGCACAGCGTTGGGAGCGTCGCCACGCATCCTGGCGACCCCGGAAACTATGGATTTGACATCGATTGTGGCCATTTTCGACCATTTTCACGCGGGGACCCCCATGCACCCCCACCCCTGGGGGCGCTAGGGGGCCCCGACCCCCGCAGTATTTGTGGCCAGGCTGCCAGGCTCCCGCATGCCGGGTTTGGCACCAATCGGCCCAGGCGTTCCAGCAGGGCATGGCGGACGCTGTGTTTCGCACCCCTTCTTGCCCCCCACGCTGCGGGGGCGGAACCCGGACTCCAACGACATCGGGAGGGTCGCCGCTCATCTCGGCGACCCCGAAAACTGTGGATTTGACTCCAGGTTTGGCCGTTTTTGACTGTCTTCACATGGGGACCCACCCATACCCCCACCCCCGGGGTCTCTAGGGGTGTGTGACCCCCGCAGTGTTTGTCGCCAGGCCACGAGGTACGTGCGTGCCGAGTTTCATGCCAATCGGTGAAGGCATTGAGGAGCCTATTCAGAACATACAAACACACCCACATACCCACAAACCCGGCCACGTTCATTTTTATATATATAGATGTATTGCTCACATTATAAAAAAAAATGATGAGGATTATTAAATACAGTGTAGCATTTGTGCAGTGCTTTTGTTGAGCAGGCAAAGTGTTATTTTATATTATTACATATGGTATTATTTTGACGTAATATTTTCAACAGTTCTGGAAGCTAAATATTATTGTCCCAATATTGTAGCTGAGATGAACTGGCTAAGGTTACTTGGGCCCCAATCCTGGAGTTGAGTGAAAACAAAGGGCTTATCAAGGAGGGTCCACATTCCTACAGTACTGTACTTTCTGCAAGGCCTGAAGCCCCCCTCTCAGTGCTCCCCTCCTGTTTTTAGTTTGTTTTCAGCCTCAATTGGCTGCAGCTTCAGCATCTAATTGTATTTAAATTTTGTTCACATTTTTATACCACCCTTCCTCCAAGCTGCTCAAGGTTCTATCCCTCCTTTTGTCCTCAACAACCTTGTGAGGTGGGTGAGAGAGAGAGAGAGAGAGAGAGAGAGAGGCCAAAGGTCACCCAGGAAGCTAAATGGCTCTAAAGGGATTTGAACCTAGATCTTCCAGGTCAAAGTATGATACCAGAACAAGAAGGTTTAATGGTAGGAGGCGGCATGACGTCATTTTCTTGAATCCACGTCGGGGCATCTGACTGAGTCAACCAATATGGTTGACTCAGTCAGATCATTGCCGCCAAGGAGGATTGCCGCAAATTCACGAATCAAAATCTCCCTGCATGTGTGTAAAAGTTAATCTCAACCTCTTTAATCATGCCTGCGTGTTCTGCATACGGGTGTGCAAATCGCTGTCAGAAAAATGGGATTTAATTTCCACGGAAAGATTCATGTATTCACATTACATCGGTTCAATAAAACTACAATTCACTGAAATAGGGAGTGCATTATTTTTGAAGCTGTGTAATTTCTTGTTGTTCCTAGCAATCTTATTCACCATTTTCTGACACCCACTGTTAATGGTCTAGAAGGTAAATATATATATATATATTTTCCCCCTTCTTTTTTCCCCTTCCCGTTTACACTTTTTTTCCCACCTTCCATTTTCTACTGTAATATTTTTGAAATTCTGAACATTAACAGAATTTGTTTTATGGGGGGGGGGGGTGAGTGTAGCAGTTTAAAAACATACTCTTAATAGTCTAGAAGTAAAAAAGAATTACTCTCATATTGACAACTACTTGTGTTATGAAGAGATTTTAATGTAATTTCCTATATATTTGTCTAATTTTTGCCCACCCTCCCCTTTTTTTTCTTTCCTTCCCGTTCACACTTTATTTTTCCGCCTTTCATTTTCTACTGTAATATTTATGAAATTCTGAACATTATCAGAATTTTTTTTTATGGGGCATGACCGTTTTATTTTTGCTTGTGTAGATTTCAATAAAGTCTGTCAAAATAGTGCAATCTGAGTTTAAATAGACAGCAAATAGCATTTCGTCAGGTATGTTCAGTAATATAATTATGAGGAATTTAACCTTGTAATTGCATATTAAATCATAATAAGGTTACCAATAATGTGTCTACACGATCACATGTTTTTATTTTCATAAGTTTTTATTTAAGGAATAAACTATTCAATCCTAAACAGTACGAGCAAAGCAATTTGAAATGCTTGGAATGAGGATTGTTTTGAGTCAACTAACATGGCGGCTAAGCCCACCCACTGGCTTCACTTCACCAGCATTCACGCTTAAGGCAGGGTGCCTCCTGTTACTATAAAACCTTCTTGTACCAGAACAACTACTCAGCTTTCTTCCTAGAAATATTTCTAGAAATACAAGAAATACTCCTAGAAATACCAGGAAATCACCATGTCACTATAGATTATGCATATGCATATGCCTTTACTGTGAATACCTTTGTTTCATTTTAATGTTTGAACACATGACAATATCACTGATTTCTAGAAACTTCTTTCTTTTTAAGCAGCATTGGAAAGCAAGGTCTGGCACCAGCAATGAACTGGCACAAGAAAAGAAAAAGCAAGGCACAGTGGTCCCATTTGGAGAGGCTTTCAGAAACGTTTGCATTTCCGTAAATGACTTTTTTCATATCAACAGGCATGTCTGTGCTATGCCAAACATAATTTGGCATAGCACTGACAGCATCTTCCCGCTTGGCTACCAAATGGAAGTTGTTTGAAAGAATGGTTCTTCTGTTGGCACATGCAAGTAGAATAATCACATTACATGATGTTACCACAAGAATTCCTGTAAGCCACAATTTAGACTGTGAGAATAAATATTCAACAGCATGCCAGTTATAGCTGGGAAGCTGGAGATGGATCTTTACATCCCTCAAGGAGCTGTTATCAGGACATACATACAGGTAGTTGTTTCAGGGAGAAAAGCAATGAAGTTGTCTCATTATTCTTTGACATATTTTCTCTTCTGTGCATTTGGTTTCTTGCATAGCCCAAAGTAATAGCATTGCAGCTGTATTTGTGCAGACGGACTCCTGGAATACACACAGTTCTTTTGGAGTCTCCAGCCATGCAGGAAGCATCACAATGTTGTTGTTGTTGTTGTTGTTAATAAATGAAAAAATGCAGAGTAAAATTTAAAAACCATAACAGATAATTAAAAAATGACAGACCACAATGGACAATTTGTTGTTGTTCAGTCACTAAGTTGTATCCGACTCTTCACGACCCCATGGACCACAGCATACCAGGCCTCCCTGTCCTCCACTAGCTTCCAGAGTTCGCCCAATTTCATGCTCATTGCTTCGGTGACACTATTTAACCATCTCATCCTCTGCCACCCCCTTCTCCTTTTGCCTTCAATCTTTCCCAGCAGGAGGGTCTTTTCTAAAGAGTCCTCTCTTCTCATTAGTTGGACAAAGTATTTGAGTATTGTACTTCCAGGGAGCAATCAGGCTTGACTTCCTGTGGGATTGACCGATTTGATCACCGATTTGAGCTTTATGCTTTATGGTGGCCCTTATGCCAGCCAAACATTGCTGGCCTAACTGTGCTGGCCAAACTCCAGGTTAGGATTGTGCCCTAATTCACTAATTAACGGGTTCAAGCAATTGCTTCGGTGTACACAATACGGGATGTGGTGGCGCTGTGGGCTTAACCGCTGCTGCTGGGCTTTCTGACCAGAAGGTTGGGAGTTCAAAACTGTGTGACGGAGTGAGCTCTTGTTGCTTGTCCCAGCTTCTGCAAATCTAGCAGTTCAAAAGCACCTAAAAATGCAAGTAGATAAATAGGTACCACTTTGGTACCATTCCGTGCACTATGGCGTATAGTCATGCTGGCCACATGACTACGGAAGCTTGTCCTCGGACAAACACCGGCTCTTCGGCTTAGAAATGGAGATGAGCACCGTCCCTTACAGTTGGTCACAACTAGACCATTTGGTTGTGGGGAAACCTTTACTTTTACCTTACACTATATGCAGCATGCTTATAGAAAAAGATCTGTCCTTGCCAAATGACACGCTGTATATCGAAGTGTAAAAAAATGCAAATATTCTTCAGTCATGTATGTTCTTGCATGTTGCAAACAAGGTTGCATATTAGAAGTGCTCAGAACTATTTTATCTGATTTCGGAAAAAGCCAAATGTATTGAAATCAGCGACATTTCTAGTGAAGCAAACAAGTTGAGGTGACCAGAGGGTAAGCACTCAGTGTTTCCCCTGTTACTGATGTTATAAAGAATTGCTTCTCATTATACTCTCTTACCCTCGATAAGCCAGTAAAGTCTCTAATGTACCTAACTCTCAGAAACGTCATCTAAATCATGTGTACAAATTGGAAGCTAATGCAAATATTATGCTTTCAGCAAGGAAGGGAGCGGATCTCTTACAAAATGTAAACAATGGAAATGATCAATTTGCCATCCTGGTTACATATAATTAGATAAATAGCTCTGCAAAATGCATTTGTCACTGAGTTGGCATAACAACAGATATAGACACTGATGTGTGCATTTTTTTTTTTAATATCAACCTTGGGGTTCTGCAGAAATTTACAGCACAGTTAGCTCACATTCTCTCTTGCATAAATCCCATGGCAATGTTGGGCAGGTCCCTGCCAGGGATCAAGCAAGCGTGTGGTGTGTCACACATCCAGGACCTAGAAAATGTCAGGCCGGGGAACCAGTTGATCTTTGTACCACTACCCTGCTCTAGCCAAAGGAGAGAACTATAGGGATACCACCCACAGCAGCAACAAAGCCTCAGAATACTTGCACAGAAGCTCTGGTGATTCACCTTGACTCCTCTAAACAAGGTGATTCACCTTGACTCCTCTTGACTCGCTTGACCAGCTAGAAGTCACTATAAAGGTAAGGAAAAGGTTTCCCCATGAACGAATAGTCTAGTCATGAACGAATAGTCTAGTCATGACTGACTGTAGGGGGCGGAGCTCATTTCCGTTTCTAAGCCGAAGAGCCGGCGTTTGTCCGAGGACAAGCTTCCGTGGTCATGTGGCCGGCATGACTATACACCAAGGCGCATGGATCACCGTTACCTTCCCACTGAAGTGGTACCTATTTATCTCCTCGCATTTTTACTTGCTTTCGAACTGCTAGGTCAGCAAGAGCTGTGACAAGCAACGGTCTCGAACTGCCAACCTTCTGATCAGCAAGCTCGCAACTCAGCAGCTTAACCCGCTGAGTCCCACAGGAGTCAGTATAGTTGGTGCTTATTTCCAACTATGCATTGCCTCTGCCTCTTTCATTTCTACTGAGTCTGTGCAGGAAAACTTCCTCCTGGATCTTGCCCTTAGGGACAAGCCACAGGTGACATCTGAGAGCTGAGGGCAGGATCTTCCACTCTAAGTACTGGAGGTAAAAAACTTAAATAATACCTCTCCAGAGTGGTGAAAAAATTATCCAACGGTCCAATCCTATGCAGGGCCTATGGCAGTGGATCTCATGATCAGCTGCTGTATGTCTTGTTACAGCATCATGAAAGATACGTTGTTGCATACTCTGGAGCTCCCAGCACAAATGGCTGGAGGCCCCATGTTCTTGACAGTGGATCTCGGATGCCATGGCAGAGCAGCGGCAGTCTCCAAGTGCATTTGCCATCCTAAATTTTCTAAGGAGCTAAAAAAGTCCAATGTATTTGAAAGAGACTGTACAATTGGTAGAATTGCCTAAAGGTACCTGGCTGGAGATGGGAGTCCTTAGTGCAGGAAGGGGTGCCAGATAGTCCTCTCAAGTCACTGTCGCTTTCATACGGTCCCATCTCACCCACCCCCAAACCACGTTCCTCTCCTTTATGCATACTGGTTTCAAACTGTGTTACAATGATCCAGCCACAAAGCTGAGCGCTTTTGATGTCTGTGTAATTAATTCAGTGGGAGAGTTCCAAATATTTGCTTACTGCTACCAATGTTATCCAGCCATGTTCACTCAGCTTTCCAAAAGCCTGGCAGCAGCAGCAGCAGCAAGTCAGCAAAATCTGTTCTTTGCAAAAGCATCCAGCAACTGAAATACAAAAATGTTGCAAAAAGCAAAAGCACAATACCCACAAACATTAAAAACAGAGAGCAGCTAAACCTTCCATGCAAAATCTTCTTCACTTGTGTGTGCAAAGCAAAAAATAAATGAAACAAAGCATTTTTTTCCATAGCAAACGAAAAGGAACAAAAGGGTAGAACCGCCTTCTACCCCATTTGCCTTAGCTGGATTCTAGGGACTTTTGGTGAAGGCTGTGAAAGGAGGGAAAGGCTATGGGGGGTGACATTATAAAACAAAACACAACTCCAGTGTTTGGAGCTGTGCACCTTAGCAAAAGGCTGTGTGTTCTCTGTCTGACTTGGAGACAGAGAGAAGCAAATGCCATCCCATCCCACTCACCCTCCCACCCACACATCCACACAATGTTCAGTATGTGTTGCATGCACAATGTGAACCTTGACTAATAGAACCACTGATTGTCATCAATAAAATTCCACAGATCTTACCTTACCTTCTTTTATTCACTCTTTATCTCACCAGAAATTTTAAAAAGCCTCGCCTCTTCTTCCGCCATTCAGAGCTAGTGCAAGCCCAGTGACATCCTCCCAAGACAGTTTAACAGCTACCTCCCCTTGTATGTGGAACACAGCTGGAAGGCTTACACAGGCACCCTTCTCTTTTCCTACGTATCTCATTCAGCAACCTGAGGCAATTCTGCCTGCTGCCTCCCTTGTGGTTACTAACACAGGCACAAGGGAGGCCTTTTTTCCCCCATTGGGAGCCAGTTGCCTGCCTTTTTTTTCATTGGTAGCCAGCAGTGAACCGAATGAGGCAGCTTGGTTAGCTGCCTCCACGAGCATTTCAATGTGGGTGCTTAACTCAGTGAGTGCGCTGGAGTGGAAAGGAGCTGTACAAAAAACTGTACTGGTCTGGGGAGCTGTACCTGTCTGGGGACAAGAGCTTGAATGTGGCCTAATGCCCACACCGCACCTCCACTCCCTCCCCGGGCCAGCATGCCTCCTGGGCCGTCCACCCCCTGCCCAGAAATGCCCTACCACCCACCCTTCCCTGTTTAGAACCACTCTTGCGCCAGTTGAACTCGGAGCAGTGCAACATGGGCTTTGGCCAGCACTGTTGGGCCAATGCTGCTGCTAGTGGTGCGTCAGTGCTGGTGCTCAATGCTGGTCGAGGCTAGCAGCTAGTGTCAGCCAAACAGCGGGTGCTGGATTGCGCCCTGGGACTGACCAGCTTATTTTTGAGAAGTTCTAGTTCTGATTGCCCAAAAACCTACATTTAGATATCAGAAGTCTGCAGACTTGAGGAGTGAGTTGCAGAACAGGAGAGTGAATTTTCTAACTCCTGCGTACATGCTGGTCTAGCACATGGCTCTAGCATGATTTACAGCACAAGTTTCCCTTATCCGGCTTTTTTTTTTACTTTATCAGAGAACATTTCACCTGAGCCAGCAGAAATTTCACAGCTTAGCACATACCACATAGAAAAGATTCTGCAGATAGTTTGGTACAACATTTGAACGCCTTCCCATTCTTTAAAAAATTGCAAAAAAAGAGAGATCATTTTGTATGCCAGATATGAA
Organism: Lerista edwardsae; assembly: GCA_029204185.1. Classification (NCBI taxonomy): domain Eukaryota; kingdom Metazoa; phylum Chordata; class Lepidosauria; order Squamata; family Scincidae; genus Lerista; species Lerista edwardsae. The sequence continues at coordinate 43,543 of JAJKFI010033763.1, forward strand.
ATATCAATGAAATAAACCCATCCAGTAAAGAGCAGTGGGAAAAAAAAACACCAGAATATCATCCAGCAGCACCAACAAGTCCAGCGTTTGTGAATTTTGCCACTTTCTCTATCCTATTTTGTTCCTTCTCTTTCTACTCCCCACCAAGATGGAGCTGGAATCCCTGCACACGGAGCAGCAAGAGCCTTGATGTGTCTGATAGTGATGACTCCCCAGGAAACACAAGTACAGCGTTTCCTGGGGAGTCATCACTATCAGACACATCAAGGCTCTTGCTTGAACCTATACTTCAAGGCTTAATGTCACTTCCAGCTGCTGATTGGGGTTCTGTTGATTGAGCAGCCAAATGTCTTCATTCGTTTTGGAGCTTGAGGGGAGGACTACAGTCGGCAAATGTTTCATTGGTAGCTGAGTTAAGAGCTCACTGGGCTTACCTTGTTTCTTTTAAAGTGTAGCTTAATTTCCTGCCTCTCTACAAAGCTATAGCTCCTTTCTTTGGTCAGGGATTCATCAGGGCCAGAATAGTTCAATTGGGTAAGCAGGTAAGCCAGCCCCTGCAGCATGAAAAATCTTGAGGTTGTTGGTGCAAAGCAAAATAAAAAAATAAAAAAGGGGCAGGTTGCATCAGGTAGGAACCATGATGCAATGCAAAACAAATTTAAATGCATTAGTTTTGCAGACTAGAAATCCCTCGGAAATCCCATCAATAAGTAAAAGATGCAGCAGCTGCTCTTTTGAGCAGCCAGCCACATAAAGCCTGGGAGCAAAATTCAGCTGCTGGAGTGCAGGGAAATCAACACAATCGTTCTCACTGAATTGAGTTGCTGAAATGACTTGGCATTTCCAAGTCAGTGGCCCAACTCATGAGTAAGGAGTGGAGCCATTGTCATGCGAGACTCAAGTCTCATGAGAGTCAGGCCAAAACATCAAAACTCGAGACACAACTCTTTTTCCCCAACACTGCAATTTATATCCGCATGCTATTGCTAAAAGGAAGCATTCATTGACCATGCTGGTTTAGCTCCCATCTGGGAATCAACGTATTTTGTGGTTATATTACTGGTTGAAAAGGAGGGATAAAGTAACATGCAGATATGCTATTCCTTATCCGGAAACTTTGAGCAGTCCCTAATCCTTTGACATCCTCAAGATTTCGGCTGTGTTATTCAGTTAAGACCAAGTAAACAAATACAAATTTAAGGACACAATCCTAGAGGTGCCCTTGGGCCGACGCAACCTGCTTGCATTGGCCCTGCACATGCAGCGCTGGCATGAGAGTGCCATTCTGGGTCCCCATGCCAGAGCTGCGTTCTCAGGGCCAACGCTGGCAGCAGCATCGGCCCAGCAATGCTGGCCGAAACCGGAGCTGCACCGCTCCTGTGCCAGCTATGCTTGGCTGGCGCAACACCGATTCTGGGTGGTGCAAGAGAGCAGGAGGCTGTTTCTGGGTGGGGAGTGCATAGGCTGGGAGGCATGCTGGCCCAGGGAGAGGGGTGGAGCTGGGATGCGGCCATTACGTCCTAGCTTCCATTCCCGGGCTGTGTAGCCCCAATTCAGGCCATGCGGCATCCTTGGCCTTGAGCCTGCTAAATAGCTAAATAGCAGGTGTAGATCTGAGGTGTCCAGTGCCCTTGCCCTGTGAAGGCTCAAGAGCTGCTCCCAAGCTGTGCTGGATATAGTGCAGGCCCTAAATCAGATATTCTAGCATCTCCTATCTTTGTATCCCCTTCCCTTGACCGAAGCTGGATTGAATGGCCAATGAGATCTGGTCATTTCTCTGATTGGGCGAACGCTTCCGCCCCCTAACATGTAACCACTTTTGACAGGTTGACCAGACATGTTTATAGTTTCCATTTTTTTTATTTGCCAAATCTTCAACAATTATCAGAAACATTTGTACACCTTCACAAATCTGCCTGAGGTGGAGTGCTACTCTGTAGAGTTTAAACACAAATTAATCCAGAATTTGAAGTGTCAAGCCAAAGGGAACCAGTGTGGAGAAATTAAACAGATGGTTGAGAGTGAGCTGCTAGAGAAAAGGATGAATATCACGGAGGAAATCTGAACTGATGGAAGAAGCAAGAGATGGCAGGGAGAAAAATGAGATTAGTTTCCTATCATTCCTTTACATGTTCCCTTTCCAACTGTATTTGGGTTTTCAGCATGTGGAAACAGCATCTGGACTTTGCAGCGGGAACAAAAAAAGAAACAAAACAGAATGTTTTTGGGGAAAAAATCACAAGTCATGCTAATCCATTAGGAAAAACCAAAAGCCACTGTCTAGCACTAACTTGATTTGAACCAACCAAAAAGACATAGAGTCTGGAGACAGTTTTTGAGTTCTTTAAAGCTCTTCATCACGCTGGTTTTTGTACTACACAATTTTGGGCTACACCCAGGTTTTTTGGGGTAAGGGAGATAATATTGGCTGTTACCCTATTTTTTTGTAAAAAGTCCTGTTCGGACCTTCTGAAACTGTGAAGATTCTGTCACATGACATCTGCATTGTTTCCATATATCTGAAACAGAGGCACAATCATTTTTCTAGTGCTGTCCAGGGTGCTGACATATAGATCCTTATTTAAATCTTAGTCAGAAGCTGACCTCATCCAAGAAAATCTAAAAAAAAACTCACCATTTTTTTTTTTTACTGAGCTCATTTTACTGAGCACACAGCTTAGCTGTGACAGGATCTTTCAGAGGAAGGTTCCAGGGTTGGGCTCCTGGAGTAAGGATCCTGTTGCAAAAACTATTTTTTTTACATTGATTAGGGTTTTGCAGGTGTGTAATACAGGCTGCTACTTATCTTCCATCCCCTCTAATGAGCTGGAGGTGGAATTCTTCAGTAGCACAAGCCTCAAGAAGGGGGTGCACCCCTGACTCTTGAATGCCCTGGCGGGGGAAAAAAAAAACTATTTCAAGTTGATCTAGCGGCTAAAACAGCAGCTGAGTTGTTTTGCTGGCTTACAATAGAGCCAGCTAGATACCTTAAAAAAAACCTCAGGACCTGAAGAGAGAAGTCTTCAGTAAAAAAAATCTCTCAAGGAGGTGATGCTACATGACCTTTGGGTAAAATACATATACAGTAACTGGAAAAAATTATTAGTTAATACATTGAGCTGGGTCTGCAACAGCTCAGCCACTATGTTCCATTAGCTTTGCTACAGACCTAGCTAATTATCTTCTACCACCCTCTCAGTAACTGCATTTTGGTCACTCTCTTCTGCATCTTTTCTAGTTTCACTATATCGTTTTTGAGATGTGGTGACCAGAATTCTGTGCAATGCTATAGATGCGGCCTTACCATTGGTTTGTAGAATGGCAATACAATATTGGCTGTTTTATTCTCAGTCTCCTTTTTAATTATCCCAAGCATGGAATTGGACTTCTTCACTGCCACCGCACACTGGCTCGACATTTTCATTGAGTTATCCACCAGTACCCCAAGATCTCTTTCCTGAGTTGTCGCAGACAGCTAATTTCCTAATGACAGATTTTATTTCTGCTAAACAGTGAGCAAAGCATCAAACCTGGCTAATCAGCATTTTCCCTAACAGACACAAGAACAAACAGTATTGCTAAGAACAAACAGTACAAAAAAAAAAAGCAAGTTTAAAAAGCCTGATGGCTCTCAATGGCCAACTACAGATACAAAATCTATTTTTCATTTCTTTTTTTAGGAGGGCTTAGCATCTATGGCCCTTTTCATTAATTCACTAATTGAAACTTCCAACCTTGTGATCTCCTGTGTAGCCTGCTGAATCAATTCACTTGATGGGATGGACAGGACTGGCTTCCCACCCCATGATCGTCCCTGCTCTGTTTGGACTGGGGGTTGCAATTTCAGTGTTTGCCATGGGCACCATTTTCCCTAGATATGCCACAGGCAGCATGCCAGCAAGCTCCGCCCCTTGGTATATGAACAGTAATATTTGCCTTTAACACAAGGGGAACATTCTCCGTCCCTACAACTATTTCTCCAGCTCTGACTACTTAGAGCCAAGACAGAGCAGAATGACTCCATTGTAACTTTCTACTCACTTGCTAACCTGGCAGCTCCTACCCTAGAGGTGGCAAGGAGAGTGATGCCTAACATTGTTCCTCTTTCTCCCTCCCTGGCATGTGAAATGCTGTTGTTGCAAATTTGTCATTTCTCAGATTTTCCCAGGAAGAGAGAGAGAGAGAGAGAGAGAGAGAGAGAGATACAGACACACTCCTGCAACAAGAGCAGTGTAAGGGAACCACCAGTGGGACATTAGCCAATTTCAGGTGGGTCATATTGAGCAGCCATATTGAAGCAGCCATACTGAAAATATGAGGAGGCATGGGATGCTGGAAAAGGGGAGGGCTGTGCGGTTGGTTTGATTGTGTCAAGGCTGTAAATAGGCTTTTTTATTTCTGTTTCACGTTGCTATTGGAAAATGCCTGAGAAATAACCCAACGTATTGCTGTAATCTCAGGAAAGTGGCAGGCTCTGGCATCACAATGACAGCACTTCTGGCCATGACATCACTTCCGGTGGGTCCCGGACAGACTATAAATCTAAAAAGTGGGTCCTGGTGCTAAAAGGTTTGAGAACCACTGCTATAGAAGATATTGCTGGTGGTGAGCCCTTACCACTGGCGCCAGTGTTGCGAAAGTGCCATAAAGCTCTTCTAGCACTGATGGTAAGGGCTTACTGCCTATGCTGGAACTGCATCAATTGGCACTAAGCCCTGTATTCTGCCTGGCGGTAAGTTAACTGCTGCCAATGGTGTTGTCATTTGGGGTGGGGCTATGGTGGAACTGAGGGTGTGTGTGGAATGGGTGGGACCAGCAGGGGTCAGACTAACAGGGGTGGGACAGGATCCTATCAGCCTGACACAGAATCTCATAAAACTGTGCTGGCAAAATAGCTGGCACAGACTTGAGGAGGCCCATTGATGACCCTTCTCCATCACGTCCCCTTCTCCCAATGTGCCTCAGGCAGCTGCCTTGCTCCTGTAGGATGCAGCAGTTGCCATTTTGCTAACATTGCTCCTACAGCGGCTGTGCAGTTTGGGCTGTAAGACTGCAGGCAGTACGTTAGTGCTTTGGGAAGGTTGCAGATTCAGGGAGGTTTGGGGAGGAGGGAGTAAACCTCGTTTCCCTCTTCATGACACCATCAGGATCTGATCTGAAGTCTGCTGTGTAAGTGGCATAAGACATTAGGGTCTTTTTTGGACATTTTAGAAAAATAGCTTGGTTTTCTGAGTTAAATTATGAACTAAACCTGGGGAGCTTAAAGGGTGCAGGTGTGTGTGTGTGTGTGTGTGTGTGTGTGTGTGTGTGTGTGTGTGTGAGAGAGAGAGAGAGAGAGAGAGAGAGAGAGAGAGAGAGAGAGAGAGCTGCTCCCCTCATTCTGAATTTTTTTTTTTGAGGCTCCTGCAGATTCTGAGTTTCTAAGCTGTACCTTGTTTAGCTTATACCTAAATCTGGCACTGGAGCCAATCATCCCGCAGCACAGAATGTGCAACAGGGAACGGAACTTTCATTACTGCCAGGATCTGAAAAGCATGAGATTCCTCCTTGGAGATGCTCATTGGCCATTTGGTACTAATGCTGGGACTTCCAGCAGCCTTCCAGTTGGCTTGGGCATGAATGCTGATCCTGATTTCATTAATTACGGTGCTAGATTAGTTGCCTTTTGTGCAAACTGACTACTGATATCTATGCCTTTGTTCATGATGCAATCATTTTATTTGCCTGACTTGTCAGGATTAATTGATGTATTAAATATTGATCCATTCATTCTCGCGTGCATCGCCACACTCATTCAACCCCAGAATCAACCCAAGCTTGTGTACAACAGAGTATAATGTAAAATGCAGAGAATGTTTATTAGTCAGGAAGGGCTTAATACCAGAGCAAATTTGACCCTTTGCTCAGCAGGACCAAACCTCTAAACCTATTTCCAGGCCTCAGGAACCTGTTCAGGGATGACAAATTTATTCAGGGTTGCATGAGCACATGTAGTAGTGAGTATCGTGCCCTCATTCCATGGGACCAAAACCGTCTTTGCAGTGTTATCGAGTGTCTCCTGTCCAGCAAAATAACTGCAAATAAAAATTCAAGATAAAAAAAAAATAAGTGCACAATTTGGGAAACATTTCCAGAATTAGAACTACATGTCTAAAGATTTTACCTTGGGAGCAACTGCATCAGTAATTTGTAAGGCAGAGGAGAATGCATTAAAAGGGGAATGTTTTGCGTTTTAAAGCTCTTTACTGGTGGGTTATGCTAGGGCAAGATGTTTACTGCGTACTTGTCAGCCCAATCCTAACCCACACTGAAACAGGGAGGCCAGTCAGCATGCTAACCCCTGCATGGGGTTAGCCCTGTGAGCCATGTGACATGAGTAAGGAGAATTACCTCATGTCACGTGGCAGCCACCCCAATAGAGCTACTCAGATCTAGAGTAAAATTGCCAGCACAGATATGAGGGCCCCATGTATGGGGACAGGGGTTAGGATCCAGCCTAAGTGCCAGAGGCCGGTCCTACCCCCTTCCCTGGGCCAGTCTACCCATGGGCACCCACCTCACCTTTCCCCCTGTTCCGCCTTCCGCCACCCTCCCTCCAACCTTCCCCTGTGCTGCTTTCCCTTGGCCAGCTTTACCTGTGTGCTGCAGGTCCAAGAACCAGCATGGAGAGGCCAGCACATGTCTGTGCACTAGCTCCCCTGACTCCTGAGTCATTGCAAACATGCCTTACATTAAAAGACGCGAAATAATTTCCCCACACCCTTGCACATTTGAACTGTGTACAGCAATGGGGTTTAACCCTTTCCCCATCCCACCCCACCTCATCCCTGCCACCAGTACAGCCCCACTAGGGACTAGTCTGCATGGCACCACTGGTGGTGTACAGCCTCCCAGTCCTTGCCCTGGCAGGTGTACAGCAAAAAACAACAGAGCTGCTACATCCACAATGGGTCTTGCGATATGCCAGTGTACTGCAGGATAGGATTGGGCCCTTAATGCCCTAAAGGTGAGCTGCTTTCCGGAACAGAAATATGAACGGGAGACCTGCTCAGGCTCGATGATTTAATGTTTTCTCACCTTTCGCTCAGCGGGGAAAATTGAAGTTGTCAGAAATGAGGCTGCTGGGATCACCTGAAAGGAAACCATAGATTAAAGTTTCTTCTGGAACAAAGGGACTTCTAAGAGAGTAGCCTTCAGATATCATGAAACAGGCAGTGGAGAACGGAATGGCTCAGCTTCACCGATTAGGCACCTGGAGAAAAGTGGACCTAATCAATGCCTTTAAAATAGTACTGAATACAAATGGGACTTTATTAAGGGCAAATCGTCTCCAAAACAAGCTGTGTGCTGAAAGTGGTCAATACAAATACCCAGTATGGAATTATATACACTGAATATGGGGAAAAGTCACTCATTAGAATGGGATGAGATGTGCAGGTGAGTAAAAGTGTATGACAAAGGGTGCCTTTTCTTGTCTTTGTCTTTTTCTCCCCTTCTTTGGTAATCCTCATTTTTAAGTCTGGCACTTGGCTGGTCCTTCTGAGATCGTGGATACACTTTCATTTTACCTTTCAATAAATCCCTTATGGATTGGTTTTATTCATGGGTTTTTTTTTTCCAGTTTTGCACTTTTGCCTTTTTCTCACTTTTAGTTTGCTGTTTCCTACAAGAACCATTTTTCTTGTCAAGTTTTTGGATTAATCATCCTTTTTCTAAAGGATCTCCACCAGTCTCTAGCTGTGAGCCTGATTATGTTCCTTTAATGTAGCAGGGCTGGCTTATTGGTTTAAATTAGGAAACTTCTGGAACAGTTGTGTGCAGAGTAGCTCAGGGCCAAAGCTAATTGTATTCAATGGGGTTTGCTTTCTAGCAGAGGTGTTTGGGACTGCAGCCACAAGCTTCTGGCTTTAAATACATGGCAGGGGAAGTTTAGATGGGCTTTTGCAAAACAGTATTATTTGGTTATTCTATATTTTATAGCTTGATTTACATTTATTATTTTACCCCTGAATCATATTACCCACTTTTCTGTCTGTCCTGCCCCCCTGGCTGTCCTTGGATTTGCACCATCCATATAGCTGGTGTAAGTCCAAGGAGACCCATAGCCTATGAGCCATAGGCAGCTGAGCAGCCTACCAGGGAGTAATTTTTACTTATCTCCTGCAGGCTGTCCAATTGACCCACATGCTAATGCAACGCAACCTTTGTTGGCATGCTATAATGTGGCAGGGGATAAGATTGGGACCCAAGTTTATCAAATTGTGTGATGTTGCAAGACGTATGGGTAAGGAGGTTTGGGCCACTAGTTCAAATTTTGCCAGCCTCTCTAATACTTTAAGGCAGTGTTTCTCAAACTGTGGGTCGGGACCCACTTGGTGGGTCTGGACCTGGTCAGGTGGGTCATGGAAAGCTGTGAGGAGTCATCTTGAAAGCTGCAGAATCTACTTTTGCTATATTCTTTTTGTGAGTTTCAACAGTTTGAATTTTCATGTGAGGGTTGTTTTAATTTTTTTAGTTCAGTGCTTTGACATAATATTTTGTCCTAATCTTGCTTTCTGTCAGGGATGTTTCACTGTTGTGCATATGTTGCAGTCCAATTATGCCAGTTTACATTCCAGGAGTGTAATTTTATGATGTCACAATGATAGCCCTTCCTGCTTCGTGATGTCATGTCCAGCTATGACGTAACTTCCTGGTTAATGGTATTACTTCTGGTGGGTCCCAACATGCATGCCAGTCTAAAAGTGGATCCTGATGCTAAAATGTTTGAGAACCACTGCCTTAAGGCAGTCCTGATATACAGAAATAAGGAACATCTACCCTACTATTTCTATTCTCTAAACCAACAATAACTGCCCATACCATATATTGCCAGATCTCCGCAAGACTGGGGGACAGACAGGTTTAAGTGCAGCAGGGTGTTCATTCCCGCAAGGGAGCACCCCTTGCCTGCCACAGATTGCACTGTGTGTTTGCACTGGGCTTCAAAACAGGCCTCCATGGGTACTAGTACACGTTTAGCATGCTGAATGCAGGCTGGACACCCGAACACAGATTTTCAGCCTGCAAGTTCAATACACTGACAGCAGGTTGAGGCAGCCCAGGAGTATCAACAAGCTGCCCCAACAAAAGAAATTGGCTAGGAAAACGTGGCTGTGTGTTATTGTGTGTGACCCTGGGGAAATGAGGTGAAGCAAGAAGGCATGGAGGACGTGGGCTGTGCCAAGAGCTGCTGAAGGCAAAGGGAGAAAAAGTGGGATGTTCTTTTCCCTCTCTCAAAACACCAGAACCAGGGGACATCCACTAAAACTGAGGGTTGGGAGAGTTAAAACAGATAAAAGGAAGTACTTTTTTACTCAGCGGATAGTTAATCTGTGGAACTCTTTGCCACAGGAGGTGGTGATGGCATCTGGTCTTGATGCCTTTAAGAGGGGATTGGACGGATTTCTGGAGGAAAGGTCCATCGTGGGCTATAGGCAATGATGGATTGTGCAACCTCCTTACAAAGGTGGTGGGCTACTGGTACCAGGTGCAAGGGAGTGGCAACAGGATGCATCTTGTTGTCTCATGCCTCCCTGGGGCACCTGGTGGGCCGCTGTGAGATGCAGGAAGCTGGATTAGATGGGCCTTTGGCCTGATCCAGCATGGCTCTTCTTATGTTCCAAGTGGAGCACTTGATTGCTTTCCTGAGAAGCTGCATGGGCAGGTAGCATGAGAAGGGAACGGTGGCAGTGTTTTCTCCACTCCTGTTTCCAGTGGGCTGGAAAGGGGCTTCTCTTCCTGCTGTTTCACAGTAAGAGGATCAGCGTGCCAGTTGGAATGGCTCCATCGGTAGTGGGCTGGAAATGGCAGCAGACAGACATGAGACATTTGCTACCCCCCCCCCACAGTTCCAAGCAGGTCTTTCTGCAGCTTGGGCAGGCCAGCCATGCTTCAGGGGTAACAAAAATAATTATTAAAAATGGGCTTTCTACTAAATATAGAGCATGCCCTACTCAAGAAATACACATGTATGAATACCATCATGGCAATGTGAATACCTTTATATTTTTAAAAAAAATCAAATACCAATATGTTTTGTAGCATCTAGTACACCATAGCTCTAAGATGTCAGTGGCCTTGGTTGAATAAGCTGAATCATTTTTTGGTTGGAAAAAGTTTCATTGTTTCTTTTTCTGTGAAGTCAATGTGTATTTGTTTTAAAAAAAAAGTCTTCTTGGTTTAGTTAAACTAAATTTAAACAAAACTCCTGTAAATGTTATCTCTTTTGGCTTGCTCATAAGCATTCTGAAAACAGATTTTTCCTATAATAGGAAAAACATTATATGATGTGTGGTAAAGATCAATGTTAGGATTACATTTTGGGCTTGAAAGGGAGTCTTTGTTGAAAGTTGTAACTGTGAACTGAAGCAAAGGTTCTTCATGTGTGGTTTGGGTGGGTGTGAGGGTGTGCACGTGTGGGGGAGTTTTGGGGGGGAAGAAACCCCAGAAATATCGACTTTTCACAGGTTTTAATTAAAATTAAACAGGAAGTTTGGGAATTTGAACATTTGGCTCAAAATCTGCAGGGCAGAAAAGAACTAGAGGAGTGATTTGTAAAGGTAGGGGTGAAAGGTAGGGATGAAATATTTTGAAAACTTTTTTTAGCTTTTTAAACAGTACTGGAGATCATCTTGGCTGTTGTCCCCTAGCAGCTATATTAAAGAACAAACAAACCAGATTGGCCTTTGAAATGCTGTTATGATGGTTGCTGAGAAGGGCTTTACTACTTACTCTTTAACAGGTTCAATAGGCTGCTGCTGCTATCATTCACAGCTCAATCATATCAGTCTGCCCTGATGCGAGCTACTGAAAAGCAGCCATAAAGCACTGGATACCAGTGCAAGCAACCAGTGCACTGGCAAAAAGGCTGAAACCTTCATGTGCGCACTGGTGGACCTCAGAACAGGTAAGCCCAGTGCAGAGGGTGGAACAGGGTGAGAGAGTGTGGGGAGGAGATGGAAGAGTAGTGGAATCAGGAGGAAATGGGGCAAGGAATGAACAGATCGGGCATGGGAGAGGGTGGGCTTGGTAGCAGCATCCTTCCCAGGCCTGATCTACCTACACAGATCAACTGGTGCAAAGCATTGGATTTCAAGCCTTCAGTAGAGAGGTACTGTATGGTTTTAGCCCATGTCTAAGTGCCTAACTGGAGAAGGATTTGTCCCTTCAAAACTGTTAACAGAGATCATAGTTGAGTTGATTGAAGGGGTTCTGCATTTCTAATAGAAGCCAGCCACCTATATGAGCATCAGGACAAGAAGGGGGCACATTGTCTCATGGGGAATCTATGCGTCTTAGGGAACACACTGTGATGCATGTTCTTATCTTTTTAAAATGCAGGCACAAAGGCACAACAGCATAGCTTTTTTTTGGTACAAAAGCCAGAGCAATAGGGGAAGGAATGGTTACCTGGGAAAACATAATGTGCTGCACACTTAGAAGGGGGTACCTTTTCCTTCCTCCTCCTCCTGGATCACCTCTCATCGCCTCTGGGTTTCATGCCTAGTATATGTTATGGAGAAGGATGCAGCATTTTGAAAGGGTTGTGTGTGCCATTTGGCAGTGCAGTATTGCTATCATGCCCAAATCTTTTTTCTATATCTGTCAGTGGGATTGAGACAGAATCACCTGAGGCTAGAGAGTCAGGTGCCCCACCATGCAATAGTCACTGAGAGACTCTCCAGCGCATTGATTCTATAACAGAGCATCATTTCACAGCTGGAGGACTTGAGCTTGCTCCACAGCGGGCAATCTCTGAAGCAGCTGCTTCTTGTTTTCTACTCTCTATCCTTCCTACAGTCTTAAAAGTAAGTTCAGGGAAAGCATCCTAACTCAGGTGCCCCATCCTTTCTAAGGTTTATAAGTTCTAATATAATTCTGTAGTATCACCTTCTTACTCTCTCAGCTAGTAACTGTCATCACTTAAGTGTGATATTTTCTTTTCAACTCAGTCCATCGCCTGTTCAGACCATAAATGTCATTAGAGAAGGCAGCTCCCCCTTCTCCTTTGGATTAAAATGAATCACTTGTCAAGAACACTTTAAAAGGTCAAAGTAATATTCTGGAGAGTAGGGATTGGCTTGGAAATGCTGCTGCTCACAGGAAATTTACTGGGGCCATCAACAGCCTCCTGGTGTTTACATTGCAGAGAAGCAGGGAACATGTCCATACAGCTGTGGCTTGGCATTACTTATAAAGTTCTGGGGCCTCTCATGTTGGATGCCTCAGCATACCTCAAAAAATGGACCATACCAGGATCCAAAGAATAACCATGGAGGATCTTGATAGCTCCCACCATGCAGAAATATATCTGTTGGGGCCGGTGGAGGAGAAACTCTCTTTCACCCGGTACTAGCTGGCTTTCAACAATTGTGACAGGACTTTGAGTAACGTGTTTGTTGTGGGGGCTTCTACTGTGGCATATTCTACAATGTATTTTCTGTACTCTCTGTGTACAATGAACTGTACAATGTACGTCATTCTGTACAATGAACTTTCTGTGAATGACGTCACACAGATAGGTGATGAAGTCGTTCCAGAAATGAAATTAGGTTTCATGGAAAATGAATTTCATATAGGAATTTCCGTGTGAGACGGTCCAATGAGTGTGGTATATTTGTTGAATTAATTCCTACTTATTTTTAATTGTCATACTGATGTTTTAATATTGTTGTATTGATAACATTTGTTGTAATTTTTAGTTGCTCTATGGCAGCCATTTTCAACCACTTTGCCACGGCACATTGGTACGTCGCAAATGGTCTACAGGTGTGCTGTGGGAATTTGGGGGTCATTTATAAGTAGGGCCATTGGGGAGGGTGGGGGGCTTCCTACCAGCAGCATGGTATATCTTGTCAATTGTCAAAAAGCTGACAATTTTAGAACCTTGCCAATGTGCCTTAAGATAAAAAGGTTGAAGAGCTCTGCTCTATCAAGTGAAGGATGCTGGTGAAGAGAGCATTTGGATCACTAATGGCGAAGGGAGCATATGGCCACCACTAATGGCCATAGCACACTGAATATCAAAGAGGATGTTGTGGTTTATGTGATGATGGTGTGTTGTAACTGGCACAACACTGGTGAGCCAAGAGACCAATCTTCTTGAAGACACTCCTGAGCTGCCATCTCTGCCGACACACCACCTTGCCAGGCTGGATGAATTCTCACAGCCAGTGAACCGAACCTTTCAAGCAATCATCTCATGAGAGATTCCATGAGCCAATTCTTGTGGGACAACTATCCTTACATTTCTTCATAGGTCTGGCATTCCCTTCCCTTCCTTCTCCCCTTTGATATAAAGCCTATCCTATCTCAGCTAATCATTGCAAATGCCCGTTGTTTTATTGCCTGATCATTCATAGGATTAATTTTATGAAAGTTTGACTTTTATTGAATGAATGGAAACAGGTGAGGTTGGATGGAAAGACTGGTAGGAGTCCTCATAAGTATGTTGTTTATTCATCTTAGATATGTGCGTGGACAGACATTTCTGGATGTTAATCAGAACACATGCCAGGAGGCATATAGGTGCAGGTGGAACAGTGTTCTGTGGGGTTTGTAACTTGGCTGTTTCAGCAGGTATTGAGTTGAGGAGGTGGATAGTCCATTGCAGCTGCTGCCTATACTAAACAACACATTTCCAAAGAGGCAAGCATTCAGCTTGCTCTGAACAGATGAATCTGCCTTATCCAACCATAGTTTGATCAGGGTTGTCAATGGTGATTGTTGGCAGCTTCCTAGGCTTTCAGATGCATCTGTTCCCAGCCTTGGAGATCTTGCTGTGGCTTGAACTTGAAACCTTATGCTTAAAAGCACGTACTAAGCTACACTGAGCTTCTTTACACAGAGCTTTCCACCCCCTGTCTACTACCGGCCAACTGTAAGAGTGCATCTCAAGTGGCAAAGCTTTGGCCAAATAACACAAGATTTGGAGTATCCTTCAGGGATCCTCAACAAATGTGGACCATGAGGAAACAAGTATAAGTCATAGTTTGGCTGCTTGTCTACAGCACAAATCATGGTTTGAATTCTAAACTTTGATTAATGTACACACACACATTTGTTCTCAACCTGGCGTCATGATCCCCAAACGAGGTTGCTAGCCAATTTTCAGCGGGTCGCAGAGAGCTTGGTGTCACCATCTTGAAAAGCTGGGCACCATCATCTTGGAAGAACTCAAAATGCAAATGTCACTTAGAGGCAAAGCATCCAGAATATTCTAAAAAGGATTTAGAGTTCTTTCAACTTTCAAAAAACGTGATTTATTAAAAACAATCACTTCCTGTTTAATGCCATTGTTTCTGGCCCTACCAGCACAGTGCTTCCTGCTTCCTGAAATCACGTCCTGTTTAATGATATCACTTACAGCTCTAGATTTTAGGGGGGGGTCCCAACAGGTTGTCATACCTAAAAAGGGGGTGCTGGTGCAAAAAAGGTTGGGAACCACGGACGTAAACCATACATTATAGCTTAATCTCAGCATGTGTGTATATAGACACAGAGGGGGGGGGCGCAACTCTGCCCTTGTAAAAACACAGGGAATAAACCAGTTGGGAGGCATAAACCAGTCCTCTACAGAGGCATACCTAAGGGGGGATCAAGGGCTACATTTTGCAAGCAGTCGCTCCCCTTCCTCTTTCGAGCCATTTGGAGCCAACGTAGCCTCCATTTTGCTCTTGCTGCTGGGAATGGCTCTGAAGAGGCTGCTTGCAAAACTTAGTGCTGTGATTCCCCCTTTAGGTGCGCCTCTGGTCTTCTACAGACCTTTGGGATGTGTTCCTCCTGTTTCTTGTGTGAATTGGTGCAGCTATTGTTGCTGGGATTCCTGTTCAGACGGCAGTGAGGCCTAGACTGCCATTGCCATTTCTCATGCTTTCTTAGGAGGATGGCACCCAGCCAACAGCCTTGCTGAAGTCATGATATATTATTATCCTCCTTGTCTATGCAGGCTTATCTTACAAAATGAGGCAATTATGTTGGTGTTTCGTGATCATTAACAAACCCGTGTGGGCTATTAGTAATCACCACTTTTCTTGAAGCACCTACAAATTAATGGTTTTGTACTTCCACTAATATCTGCCTAAGCACCGGAGCAATGATAATAGTTTTGTAACTCCTTTGAGGTAGCTTCTGTATGTGCTCTTTGCCTGTCGGTTGGCACCAAAAGCAGCTCTGAAGCCATCAGTCCTCACTGATGAGAATTCATACAACTTGCCCAATGGCCCAATCCTATTGCGGCCTTGTGCTAGAATGCTAGTTTTGGCAGCTCAAGGCCTTTTCAGCTGATGAAAAAAAATGACATGCCATTCTGTGCAGCCAGGTTGCTACCACAAGCAGTGGATTTGTGTGCTGGCGGACAGGAAAGAAGCCAGTGGCAGTGGTAAGGCAATGCAGGGGATTGGAGGGATGCCGGGAATGAATGGAACAGGGTGGGGAAGGGGAGGAATAGGGCAGAGAGTGGGCCAGGTAGGGGCAGATCAGGTCTAGGAAAGGGGCAGCAGTGGCACCACCGATATCCTATCCCCCTTCTAGGGTCCACTCAGACTTGAGTTAGCTAAATCACTGGCACTGGTCTGAATAGGCTTATTGGGGCTGCAATGGCTTAACCCCAGGCAAGGGAACAAATGTTCCCTTACCAGGATAAGACCTCCAGAACTGCCCCCCCCCCGAATGCAGTGCATTTTCACGGGTGCAGTTACACTGGTCATGAGATTTCCACAGAATTGGGCTGCAAGTCTCCTATTTCATTTGTCATCTTTACCTTTCCTGCCCAACTGCACCTCATAGCAATAACCAACCAACCAACAGGTATTTATATACTGCTTTTCAACAGGAAGTTCACAAAGCGGTTTACAGGCAAATAGTAATAATAATAAAATTAAATGGCTCCCTGTCCCAAAAGGGCTCACAATCTAAAAAAAGGCAGACCGCCAGCAACAGCCACTAGAAAGACTGCAGGGGTGAAGAGGGACAATTGCTTTCCCCCTTGCTAAACTTAAGAGGAACATCAGTTGAAAAAGTGCCTCTTGCCCAGTTAGCAGGGGTAATAATGTTCTTTCAACTGAAACCTTTGGCTCAAAATGAGGTATGTGAAAGTTTCCCAAACCCCTCTTGCCTCACAGTCTTTCCCGGTGCACGTGACATCATTTGACGTCTAATAATAGCTACCATTTTCCCCTATGGCAGGCTGGGTGAGAGTCGACTGCATTGCCCCTTCTCTGATCTCCTTCTGGGACACTTCAGGATAACGTTGCATCATTCTGAAGCCAATCTGAGTGAAACCAATGCTTCTGTCTGTCCAGTGGGCAAAAAGATGCCAGTTGTCCAGATACCGGTTCTTGCCCTGTTACTCTTCCTAATTTCACCACCTGTAAATGGAGTTGCAAATTGTTGGGAAGGGGAGCATTTCAGTTCAAACCTAAAATCAGAAGATGCTCTTTTCGGCCACCATCTTTGTCTTTTCTCTCCTTCTATGTCCTAGTCTATATTTCAGTAATTGTAGAATCTTAAATTGATAAGTATGACAATCTACCACCTGGATCTGTTAACCTTTAATAGCTGGTTCTTGGGACTTGTTTTTTTTTTTCTTTTAATGAGGGTGCTATCCTAATGTGGACTTAGACTGGCACAGTTTGGCTGTCACAAGGGACACCATAAAGTACATTTGGACCACACACAAAGTCAGGGCTGATGGCACATGTCTGTGTGCTGGCCTCTCTGCCTCCAAGAGTGGTCCAACTGTGCTTTATGGTGACCCTTGTGCCAGCCAAACTTTGCTGGCCTCACTGTGCCAGCCTAATTCCAGGTTAGAATTGTATTCTCTTTCCCCCACCTCCACTAAATGCTGCTGAAACACTTTGGATTTGATGACCTGAGCAAGGTCTATTTTTCAAAGAAAAAAAAAAGGTAAACATTCCATTGGATGACCTGACACTTTGTCCACTTCAAGCCACTCCTTCAGACATAGTTATAAATCCCTCTCCCATCCAGGGCATCAGTTGTTTATCACATACATGCCAAGATTTATGGGGCTGTGCTAGTCAAGTTTACTAGGGATGTGCAATTAGAGTGAAAATGGCTATGCTCTTATTTCCAATCTTGACAGGCTGCCTTAGGGAATTGATCTAACCTTTTATGAAAGGATGTTTGAAGAGAAAAATATATTTCCCATTGCTCATATTGAAAAATCACTTTCATCTTTCCAGTAACTAATTGGGAAGTTTACCTCCTTCTGGTAAATATCGCTGCCAGTTCTAATGGGCAAGGATATGTCAAGCAACTCCTGGTTGCTGTGGGAACTGACTTCCATCACTTTTTCAGGTGAGTCAAACACTGGTGCCATTATCTCATTTAATGGAGAAGCCATTAATGATTATAGCACCAGCAGCCCCTGTTTGGAAACTTGATTCCTGTCATGCTCATTCCATACACAGGAGTGGAATCCAGAAGAAACAAAATTAATGTCATAATTAAGCTCAACTCCATTCTTTGCAATTAACTCTCCGCAATTGCCCAGCTTATAAATTACCCTGATAAAATTGAGGTGTTGGCTTATATCACACTAATAATGATGTTCCTGAATACCCAGAAGAATTTTTATAGGCGCTCCTGCCTCCTGATGAAAATGAAAATAAAAACAAATGTGATTCTCAGTAATATCTTCACAGAGTTGGACTTAATGAAAACCATAACCTAAGAACCCTTTGAGAGATCAAGAAAGAACAAAAAGCAATAATTGAATAAAAGGCTCATTAAAACTTGTCATTTTCAGTATAGTCTATTACCAACTTATTTGTTCTGATTTGTGTTACACAACAAGAAACAGCCACAAATCCCAAGCAAAAGCTGCTTTTGGCTTTAAGGGCTATTGCCCAATTGCCCAATGATTGCAGACGTATTGGCTGTGTTCGCACAATGCATCTGTTTTCTGCTGTGGCCCACTGTGCAAAGAAGAACAGAATGGGCCACATGCGTCTAATCCTCAGCCTGCATGGTTGCATGGGGACAAAATATGTGCAGCATCCCCCTATACAGTCAATACTGTAATGTAGTTTGATGAAGGCCAGTTTGGGTATGCAAGGACATAAAGAGGCAGAGAATAGGGATATGCCTCCATTAGTCTTTCTACAGTGAGCTGCTGTGGCATACCTAGAGGGCAATTGCAGCACTAAGTTGTGCAAGCAGCCGCTCCCCCTCTACTCCTCTTTGGAGCCAGTCCCAGCAGCTAGAGCAAAACAGAGGCTACATTGGCATTGAACGGCTCCAAAGAGGAGGGGGAGCTGCTGCTTGCAAAACATGTGACCCCCTTTAGAGGTCATAGTGCAACTTTATTCCATAGTGCAACTCCTTGATGATTTGCAGTTGCCTTGGCTTTAGGGCCTATTGTCCAACAAGATCTAAAGAGAACAGCTGCACTTCAACGATGACAAGGAATTGAAGATGGTGGCCCCATCTTTCTCTGGCATCGTATCTGATCATTCAAAGGAAAAAGTGGCTCTCCAGAGATTCTGTTTTAAAAATGTAGTTCATACCTAAATACATTTGTTGAATGCATTTGTTGACTGTAATGTAAAGACAGAAGTAGGTGGTAGCTTTCTGTATAGTAAAGACTGGAAGATACCAACAGGACAGGAAGTCTGGCATGAATGTCACAAAATAAACAGTGATAAACACCAGCAACTTAGTAAATTTGCAGATCGGAATTGTGGAAGCAGATGGGAAATTAAGTAAACTGGATGGAGAATAAGTCACAATAGTAAGCAAGATGCCAGTGACTGTTATGGCAGTGATGTCATGGTATACAAAGTCTGGTAGGACTGAACCATGCTTTTCTCTGTGCAGTAGCTCATGGCACCAGGCCAAGGCACCTGAGTGCAAGTTAATCACAGATGAGCTACAGCTGTGGCTGAGGTGGACGTGCATCAGACCACGGAGTCCATGGCCACCTGGTGGAAAGTGTTGATTGGTTGGCAGGCCTCAACACTGGTATAAAAGGGGACAGGTTCCCAGTGTAAAGGTGTGGGTCGATAGGAGGGGAGGCTGTCTGTCTGACTATAAGATCTGCTGTGTAAGTTGCCAACTGACTTGTCCTGTATGCTGTGCAAATGCCTGACTGATATCTATGGATTGTGACCCTTTGCCTGGAAACTGACTACGCTTAATGAATACATTCTTATCTCTGCAAAGACTGTGTGTGGTGCATTTCCTTGCCGGGGTGAGAGAAGCCTTGCTTGCTGACTGGGAGGCTGCTTCTCCTGTGCAACTGAGCTGTTTACTCTGCTGTACATGCCAGGTGTTGGCATGAGAGCCCTCCACATTTGGGGTCCTCTCCAATGCCACCTGGGCATAAGTCTTGGGGAGACGCAACAAGTGAAATGTATAGGCACCACTACAATGAGATATGAGTTTCCCAATATTTCCCAGAAATATTTCTTAGAGCTCAATCCTAACTTGGTGTTAGGCAGGCACAGTTAGGCCAGCAAAGTTTGGCCGGCTCAAGGGCCACCGTAAAGCACGTTTGGACCACTCTCCGAGTCAGGATGGATGGCTCACATCTGTGTGTCGGCCTCTCTGACTCTGAGAGTGGTCCAAACATACTTTACTCTGTGCTGGCCAAACTTTGCTGGCCTAATGGTGCCAACCTAACTCCAGGGTAGCATTGCGTGCTTATTCCTTTAGGCATGGACTTACAGATGGGTTTGTGACAGATTTCCCTCAAATGGGTCACAATTCACAAGTGTGTGTTTAGTGGCCTAGCTTGACAGGGGCAGCTGGTGTGGCCTGCCCCTACAGCACTCCGGGGGGGGGGGGATACATTGCACTTGCCACCTGCTTGGAGCAGTGCGCACAGTGAAAAATGGATCCCCACCCATCTCTAGGCTCAATTGGCTCCAAATTGGAGCCATTCTGGAAGGAGTAATACGCAAGTGCAGGGTGTGTGTGTGTGTGTGTGTGTGTGTGTGTGTGTGTGTGTGTGTGTG